>CM040631.1:59023048-59088769 GCA_022818045.1 Neotoxoptera formosana | reverse complement strand
CGAATAGCAAAGATAACACCCTTATACTTCCGTCGGGTACAAAAATGAAATTATCCGATAACTATGGTATTGACGATTTTAAAGGCGAAACCGTATGGACTAATAACCATTTTAATTGTGAAGAACAAGATTTCGTTGTTTTATATGATGGTCCAGCATCATTAATAACCTCGATTACTAACGACAACTTATTGTATACGTACATCGTAGAAACGGACAAAATAGTTTTTGCTCTTAAACAAATAAAAAAAACATTTGCGTGTGAAATTCCGGTAATTCAAACTGAACACACTCAATTACTTATTCTTACAGATACAATGTTTTTAAATCATTTTCAAATAAAATCCATTTCTCCGCAAAACACTGATTTAACCCTGCATCAGTCGCGCGTTCTACTATTGTAGTACAGTGATAATCAATTTAATTTTAGATGGTTTTGGAATTACCCAATGACAATGATAAACTAAATACCTTTTAACAACATTATATGATTGAAAACTGTAATGATTTCGGAGTTTATCTTTCAGTGTAGTTCCGTATATTGAGCAATCAAGTTTTATGTTCTACTATTGTAGATTACGCGACGACTCAGGTACGTAACTTTTATACTACATCTCATATTTTAAACTCCCGTAATTTGTATTAAAATGAAATAGTTTAAACTTATATTAACGTTATACATTATAATTTATATTATATAATATTTATATAATATAATATATAATATAACCTACTTATATGTTATTGTTTTTGGTACCTATATAAATTATTTATAATATTTGTACCTATGTCATGATACTTTTTCTTTATTTATTTTGTAAAATAATTTTACTTTAGAAAATGGATAATGTCATTGAGCAATGGCTTGAAGAAGAAGAAGAAGAGTTGATTGAAGGTGTTGGCGTAGATAGTGATGAAGAATTAGAAACTGATCATGTTGAAGAACAGTGCGAAGATTCGAATACAGAACAAGAGTATACTGATGATGAGTATGAAGGTGAGTGTGACTTCTGGTGATGATAATATTGGGTTAATTGTTCAAAACAAATATTATATCGGGAAAGATCAAACAAAGTGGAAAAAAAAAGTTCCTCCACAAAATAGTAGAACACGTTCTCATAATATAATAACACATTTACCGGGGCCTAAATCAAACGCTAAAAATAAAAAATCACATTTGGAATGTTTTTCTCTTTTCTTTGACGATTCAGTAATTTCAATAATAACAAAAAGTACAAACATCAAAATTCAAGTAATTCAGAATAAATATAGTCGTGAACGTGATGCAAAGGAAACGGATGAAACAGAAATAAGAGCTGTTATTGGTATACTTATACTAGCGGGCGTATCAAAATCAGGGCGGCAAAATATTTTAAAATTATTTGATGACACTAAGGGTACTGGTATTGAAGCAATTTATTTAGCAATGAGTAGCCAACGGTTTGGTTTTTTAATGCGAAATTTACGTTTTGATAATTTTACTGATCGAGAACAAAGGAGGGAGATAGACAAATTAGCTGCTATCAGAGAATTGTTTGAAAAAATATTACACAATTTTCAAACCAATTTTGTACCTAGTGAGTACTTAACTATAGATGAGCAGTTAAATTCTTTTCGTGGTCGCTGCTCATTCCGTCAATATATACCCAGTAAACCCGCGCGATATGGCATAAAAATATTCGCCCTCGTTGATGTCAAAAATGCGTATACATACAATTTAGAAGTGTATGTAGGCACACAACCTGATGGGCCTTACAAAATAAATAATAGTCCAAATAACGTTGTGACCAGACTTGTCCAACCGATTGAGGGCACTAAACGTAACATAACAATAGATAATTGGTTCACATCTCTCCCTTTAGTACTTCAACTATTAGAAGAAAAAAAATTAACTGTAGTTGGAACTATGAGACGTAATAAAACATGTATTCCAAAACAATTTGCAGACCCAAAAAATAGACCAATAAATTCATCATTATTTGGATTTCACAAAGATTGCACATTGACATCATATGTACCTAAAAAAAATAAAGTAGTGATTGCTGTTTCTACACTTCATCACGATAATAATATTGATCCGACAACTGGAGATAAAAAAAAACCAGACATTATTACATTTTATAATCAAACAAAATGTGGTGTTGACCGCTTGGATCAAATGTGCAGTTTGTATGATGTCGCTAGAAACTCCCGACGTTGGCCTTTAACAATATTTTTTAATTTATTAAATATTTCTTGTATTAATGCTTTGAATGTATACTCCGCTAATAAGAATTATGCTAAAGTAAACAGAGCAGACTTTTTGGAAACACTTGCACTTTGTCTAATTAGACCAAATACAGAGAGACGAATACTCAATAAAAATTTACCAAAATCCATAAGATTTCGAGGGAGAAAATTATAAGGATTGGAAAAGGAAACAGAAACAGAAAAAAATGTAAAAACAAAACGCCCAGGTGGAGTTGGTAAATGTCATCTATGTGGACGAGCGCGTAACAAAAGCACACGTAATTCATGCGAAACTTGCTATAAATGGGTATGCAACGATCACCTCAAATATATATGCGATTGTTGTTTCAATAAAAAACAATACAGTACATCTTCAGATGAAATGGATACTAATTAAAACTTAAAATTAAAAGACTAACAAATTCATGCATAATATTTTAACTCCTTTAAATTGTAATAGGACTTTTGACATATGTATATTAAATTAATTAATATTGTACAACAATTTGATTAAAAATATACATTTAATATGATTATTGAATAAGTTGGTCAAATCATTTATTTATTTTGTAATAACAAATTATTAATGACAATTGTGATTGTTCTACAAATGTACACGCGCGACTACTTGTGTGGTATTAGGCTAGGTTCACATGAGAGGCGTTAAACGCGCGTTAGCCAAACGCGCGTTTACAATTACTATTAATAGCTGTTAACTGTACACATGATAACGCGCGTTGGATGGCGACGCGCGTTCAACGCAGCGATAACGCAAAAAACCTGTCAACGCGCGTCAGCCCAAGTTGACGCGCGTTTAAACATTGTATAGGTTTGCATTGACGTGTTCAGTTGCAACGCGTTTTTCAAGGCGTTACGTCGTTTTTCGTCTACTCGTACAATGGAAGAATTTAATACTGAATTTTTCATCGATGAAATCGAAAAAAGGCCCTCGATCTGGGACATGACCAGTCGTGATTATTCAAATAAAATAATAAAAAGAAATGCCTGGGAAGAAATAGTACTCATTTTTTCTGAAGAAGGTTGTACAGAGGAAAAAAAGAAAGTTCTTGGTATGTATTACTTTATTTTAATTACTTATTTTTTATTACTTTATTACTTTAACTCATAAACAAATACATATTTTAATAATGAATACAATATAATGTACATTATAATATTATGTTCTTATTAATATTTTACAATAAAAACTAAAAATATTACATTATTTTTTAATACTACATTTTTACAATTTATATCATGCGGTTTTGCCATTCTATACTTCCTTCGTTATTAAAATAATTCATAAATTTAACTCTAACATTTTCTGCTACTCGTATAGCACGTCCAGTAGTAGAACTTGTTAAATTTGATAGGGGTGCTGTAAATAACGTTTCTTCATAACTATTTCCATCTCTTATTCTGACGTAGTTGTGAAGTACGCAAATAGCTTTAACAATATCTTGTGCAAACTCAATATTCACATCTAATGGTCGATGCAATATACGCCATTTATTGGTCATAATGCCAAAGGTACATTCTATATATCGTCGTGCTAAAGTATGCCGGTAATTATAAATTTTTTTTTCGTGCGATAATAAATTTCCACCAAATGGTCTCATCAAGTTTTCTAGCATACCAAACGCTTCATCAGCAACTATGACGTATGGCAATTTGATTTCATCGTTGTCTATAATAGGTCTTGGTTCAGGAATATTCAAAGTTTTTTCAATGAGCTTAGTATACAAAGATGATTCTTTAAAAATCCCAGAATCGCTATTCTTTCCGTATGCCCCAATATCCACCCAAATAAAACAATAATTAGAGTCACACAATGCCATTAATACTAGCGAAAAAAAATGTTTATAGTTATAATAAAGTGACCCTGAATTTTGAAGGTGTATCAAACGTATATGTTTGCCATCAAGTGCCCCAATGCAATTAGGGAACTTGGCATTTTGTTCAAATCCTTTGGAAATTTCTAACCATTTTTCCTTTGTGGGTTGAGACATCACAATATTTTTTAATTTTCTCCAAATGACTTTACATACTTGGTGGATTATAGCAGCAGCAGTACTTTTCCCCATCAAATACTCATAATGTAATTCACTAATGGAACATCCACTTGCTAGGCATCTGTAAAAACCATATTATTTTTATATTTTTATAACCTATTTTTTAATTATAATATAATTAGGAACAAATGCAGTTTAGTTCCTTCCTCACCATTTTTAATTTTTTTCTTCAAAACCTATGCCTAATTATATAACTATAACTATATTATTTTATTTAGGATTAACTTTACAAAAAAAGTGGAAAAGCTTACGAGACAATTATGTAAGAGAAGCCAAAAAATGTAAAATGGTGAAATCAGGTTCAGGAAGATCGAACAAATCTACTTACTTACATTTTGAAAGATTACGGTTTCTGCAAGGGTCAGTAGAAAATAACGTAACCGAAAGCAGTTTTTCAACTGATGATGAAAATGTAAAAATAACTAAAAATTCTAACAACGTAAATGATGTAGATGACAATTTTAAAAGTCCTAAAGAAGATTGTCGTAAAAACAAAAAAAAATAAAATTACATCCAGCAGATGAACATTTCGCAAACATATTGGAAAAAAGTATGGCTCAACGATATGTTCCCGAAAAAAAAGATGAGGATGATGAAGATAAACTATTTTGTTTATCACTAGTAAAAGAAATTAAAAAAGTTCCTGAAGACAAACGTCTCAAACTTAAAATTGATATGTACAATTTAATTTTACAAAATCAGACATCATCATCTGATGGGTATCAACATGCTATGTATAGACAACAATATCGGCCAAGTAACTTTGGATATCCAAATTATGGTTATAATTCTACGCCACACAACACCACAACACAAGGGTATCATTATGATCACAATTTTGCTGATAAAAGTAATCAACTAAATACTTCTGCACCTGCACCATCACCAACGCCAACAAATGTTAGTGAAACAGACAGTGCACAGTCTATACTTGATTTATTTGACTAAAATATACTTATCAATAATTGTATTATATAATGTATGCAAAGGGTTCTTTAAAATATTATGTATTAAGATATAATAAATAAATATAATAAATATTCGTTAGTAAAAATGTTACACTTGTTATCTTATATTATGCTGTAATGTTATGTTCTTGTTATTAAAATAAATAAATTAACATACCTCAAAGTAATTATGAGCTTTTCTTCTGGTGAAATACAATATCTAATTGCATTTTCGTCAGCCACAATTTCTTGTTTGATTTGCTCCAACAAGTCATCAAAAGATTTTATCGACATCCGGAAATAGTTAAAAAATTTTAGTTCATGATTTCTCAAACTTGGATACAGCGTGATGTACAAGCTTGTACTTAGTCTGTTTTTTAAAATAGGATGAACCCAGTATTTCCTATTTCTCTGCCTACGACGCTGCATTCGTCTATATAAGGTCCATAAACATACAGCTTCTGCTACGTCCATCTTCGCCGGAATGAAAAACACGACTGACTATAGTTATATAGTATAACTATATACTATATACAACTATACTATACGCGCGCTTAACGCGTAAAATCTGTAATTCATGTGAACACTGACTAAAAACGCGCGTTTGGCTAACGCGCGTTTAACGCCTCTCATGTGAACCTAGCCTTAAACAACGCGACTGATGCAGGGTTAATCGCTTATGTAAATACGAAATTTGTATATGTAGAAAATTTCTTCAAATCAACAATAACTGCATTATACAATGATTTATTACAAAAACAATGCGTCCTTGAATGGCAATTATTACAACAACGACTTTCGTTAGCCTCAAACAATCTTCCGGAGTTTGCGTATATCATGGGAGGCGGTCCAGGTTTCACGGCCGTCAAACACGCCGAAATAATTTATTTAATTAAATGTAAAAAAGTTAGTGTCGAAATAACAAAAAAAGATGAATGTTATAACGAATTACCAGTTTTATATAACAATCAAACTTTCTTTATGGCATCAAAAACACATTCATTACAAAAATATGGAACGCAAATTAACTGCAATTCATTATTCCCACCAGCATTTAGTTTAGATGGTAATTGGTATGGATTTTTCCCAAATGTCCAGGAAATAAAAACGCCACAAAAATTGAAACCAAATACCGCGTGGACATGGACGTATAAAGGTCTAGATTTTTTAATGAATTCTGGGATATATACTAAAGATACAATGAAAGCTTTCCAGCAACATATTATATATCCTCAGGAACAAGATGCCGTTAAAAATAATATAATTAGACAGTCCATGGGGTATGAAACGGTAAATCAAGGAATTCAATTAAAATATTTAATAGACGAACACACGCTAGGGAAAATGGTGGAAGATAAATTGTTTAAATTATGGGGTTGGTTTACAACAATTGGAACATTTGAGACTAATGGCGATATTCTTTGTTGCAAAAGTAATATTAACACTCGTTGACACGGGTATTAATATTACATTTTTGTATCAAACTTTTGGGTGGAGTACAAAGCTCTTAGCAGGGTTTTTTAACAGTATTACCCATAATTTGATACTCCGATCACATAAAAAAAACTACTTTAAAAATCGAGATTTTCATGAGGATTCATTAGAAACACAAAACTTTCAGCACCATAGTAATAAAAAATGTATTTACCCAAAACTTTCGGATGAAATGGTGTAAAACCGGCAAAAATATATTTTGTATGTTATTTTTTTTTTATAAATATTATTATTATATTTTTAAGTAAAAAGGGCATAATTACCTACGTGTATAATAATGAAATAAAATATAAAATATAACCTTATGTAAATATTTTACTATTTATTCGCGGCAGTGGCGGATTTAACGGTCGTTTAGTCGGCAAATGCCGACGAGGCCCTCGCCTTAATTGTGTACTGAGGCCCACCTAAATTATGTAATTGATTTTTTTTTAATTTTGACAAAAAAAAAAAAAATGTATATTGCAAACTGCAATATAATTTACTATTGTTTTATTAATAAAATAATTTAAATATTTAGAAATACTCCAATAGTTGAATATATACGTAAATTTAAGTTATTCAACATTCTCAATTCTACGTAGTGGACATTGATCACAAATAATATTATTTATAATAATTATAATCGATGTTACAGCGTAATCAATTTCGCTGCGTCGGTTTTCCCATACAATACAAATATTAGTATACACCATAGTCACCATACCAATTATTATTAGGTACCTACTTTGTTATCGTGGAAACTAAAATAACCATCTAGTATCAACAGTCATTACTCATTTTGAGTTTGTGGCTATTAAAATCTATTATTTTAATCATTTGATTCCAATTCGGCGTAACGACAAGTCGCATGAACACGCAATCAAAATTGCATGACAACAATAACAATTTTGTAAGTATATAACAATTTTTTCATTACTTAATCAGCGGCCCTGACGCGTAAATTATAATTTATTACGTTACCGTTTTCGCGATAAATTCGCACCGTACATAATATTGAAAAATTTGATAAACAGAGCTGTGAATTTAATGCACTTGCATTATGTTTTGTTTTTGCATATTGCATATGTTTTTACATTTAACGGGTTAGGAACCTAGGACATTGTTTCCGCCGCAGAATAAATATACATTTTTTGTTGATATTATTATAAATTTGAATACATATCATTATAAGTTTTTTTTTCTAATAGAAAAATGTCTGAAAAACGAAAATTTGAATCGGGGGCAAAAAAAAGAGCAAAAAAGAAAAGTCAACTTCTTGTAGCAGCTCGTGAATGTCAAACTCAAACAAAACTTTTATTTACATCTAACAGTGATACAATAAAAAATAAACCTGAAATGAAGTCTGTGATCAATGAAATTGATGAAATTAATTTAATTAACAATACAAAAGCTGAATTAAACACAAATAATAATGAAAAAACTGAATTAAATGTGAAAACTAAGCTTGATATTCTTGATCACCCAATTACCGTAGAAGCTCGTGAATGTCAAACTCAAACAAAACTTATACTTGCACCTAACAGTGATACAATGAAAAATATACCTGCAATGAAGTCTGTGATCAATGAAATTGATGAAATTAATACAATAACTGAATCAAACACAATTAATAATGAAATAACAGAATTAAATATAAAAACTAAGCTTGATATTCTAGATAACCCAATTACCGTAATGTCATCAGACAAAGCTCATTATCCAAAAATTACAAATGGGTTGTTACAATCTCTAGTAAAATATGGGGCGTGTCAACCGTTTGAAAAAGACATGACAAATAATACTTTTCCGATAGATCCTAAGACAAAACGTCATTTTTCATCCTCTTATTATTTTGTGAAAAATTCTATGAACGAGATAACCAAGTACCATTGGATGTCTTACTCAATCATACAAAATGTTGTATATTGTCATCCTTGCTGGCTTTTTGGTGATAATGCTACTAAGCAATCAATTTGGGTCTCGGGTTATTCGGATTGGAAACATTTAACTCAGTCTGCCATAATTCATTGTAATAGCAAACAACATTTTAGATCTGATGTAGCACTAGTTCAGTTTTCTGAAAGTAAATCTATTGAAGCAATTATTTCAAAGCAGTATTCATTAGAAGTGAAAAAATGGCGTGAAATCCTTAAATTATTATTTGATGTAGTACTAACGCTTTCGGGATTAGGTTTAGCTTTCCGAGGACATAGAGAGAATATCAACGATGCGCGTTGTGGAGTTTACTTATCGATTTTAAAATTGTTAGCAAAGCATAACCAGGTATTTGAACAACATTTGCAATCAAGCCTAAAAATAAAATATACAAGTAAAACAATCACTGAAGAAATTATACAAATATTGGCATCTGAAACTAGAAATTCAATTTTAAAAAAATGTAAAGCCGCAAAATTTTTTACTGTCATAGCCGATTCCACAACTGATATTAGCCATATAGATCAAATGGCCATTAGGATAAGATTTGTAGAAATTAATAAAGAACAAAAAACTGTAATAATAACTGAGCGATTTTTATGTTTTGTACCAGTGAAAAAGGGAGATGCTAATTCTTTAAAAGACTTAATAGTCAATGTTCTTTTCAAACAGTATGAATTAAATCCAGAATACTTAGTTGGCCAAGCATATGATGGGGCCGCGGTAATGAGTGGCGTTCATGGAGGTCTCCAAAAAAAAATTAATGATTACTTAAAAGAGAATTGTAATAATGAAAAAGCCTATGCTCCATATATTCATTGCCCTAGTCACCAAATAAATTTAGTTTTACAAAATGCAGCGGAAGAAAAATCCAGTACTAATGTTAAAGTGTTTTTTGCTTGTCTACAAAACATTTATGATTATTTCGCTCATTCTCATAGACGATGGAACTTACTTTTAGAAAAATCAAAATCTGCTGAATGTTTTACAAGCTTAGTAAATGAAGATCAAAATTTATATGAACGTGAATTAGAAGACACTAATAATATTTCATTAGTTGCTGATAGTGAAAGTGAAATAGAAAATGATGACCAGAAAAATGAAAACACATCAAAAATGACAAGTTTAAAAAAAAATATATCAAATAAAGTAAAACACCCTCTTCGTTTAAAAGGTCTGTGTAAAACAAGGTGGTCTGCTAGAGTTAAAGCAACTGAAGCTTTACTTTCAAATTTTCAATCCGTTGTAGAATGTTTAGAAGAAGAATCTGAAAATTCAGAAACTAATTCTGAAAGTTTATTCCGAGCTAGATGTTTAATAAAATCATTAAATTGGGTATTTTTTTTAAATTTAATATGGTGGAATAAAATACTACAAATTATTGATGTAGTATCCCGATTATTACAGTCAAAAAGTAGTGATTTGTTTTTGGTGGTACAAAGTTTCCAATCTGTAGTTGACAAATTAAATGTTTTAAGAACTCATGATCAATATAATGCATTTGTTACAGAAGCCAAAAACGTTTGGTCAAATTTTGATATCTTTACAGATGTTTTAGGACCAGCAGAACTTCCACAGAAGAGGACAAAAAAAATGCCGTTACCAATTGATGAAAATACTAGAGGTATAAGTTTATTAGAAGAAGAAAAACATAGACAAATTTATTTTGAAACATTAGACAACATGATTGGCGAATTAAATGAGAGGATGAATGGATTTTCCAAAGTCTTAGATTTGTTTTATTTTTTAAATCCAGATGAACTAAAAAAATTAAATATAGAAGATGTGAAGAGAAAGTGTGAAGCTCTTGTGTTACAATATGATTACTTTACTGTAAACGAATTGTCTCTTGAAATAATGTCGTTTCAGAGTTATTATTTTGATTCAAAAGAATCAGAAAGCACAGATAATATATTAAGTTATTTGATATTCATTATTAAACATTCATTGTCTGATGTATTGCCCCAAATGGAAACTCTTTTAAAAATATTTTTAACACTACCTATTGGAAGTGCGAGTGCTGAAAGAGCTATGAGTGTACTAAGAAGATTAAAAAATTATCTTCGTTCAACTATGGTTCAAAATCGAACAAGCAATTTAGCCTTACTTTCAATGGAGTACGAAGCAGCCCAAGACCTCAATATGACTGAACTTATCGACAAGTTTTCCAAGGGAAAAGTTCGCAGAGGTTCTCGGCTATAATGTTTTTTAATTTTATATATCTATTATAAATGTTGTTTTATTTGTAAAAAATAAATAAAATACATTTTCTATTATTTTATAAAAAGAATGTTTGATCATGGTGAGGATTGTTTTCGCGAGCGAAGCGAGCGGTTTTGTAAAATAGGGGTAAGTATGTTACTGAAATTTTTTACGAGGCCCCTCTTATGGATTTGCCGACTTTATTAAAACCCTTAAATCCGCCACTGATTCGCGGTGGTAATTAAAAATCATCTGTAACAATTCTGCACTGAAGAGGCAGAAGCTGATATCTGCCAAAATATCGATTTCGGGGTTTTTACGGTATGTGAAAGTAATAGGTCATTATTTTGTTGTGGCAAAATATGATATCATTGGGACAATATTAGTTTTATTTTTATTAGCATTATACAAATTGACTATCTACACGGAACACAAAATTTGATTGTGGCAAAATATGATAAATCATTTATCAGGTTTTGCCACAAATATTATTATGTGTCAAAACATGATAATTTCTATAAATAGCAGATATCATGTGATATTCATTACAGTAAACAAAATGCATTTTGATAGCCGATAACGATACTCTATAGTCTATAATATTGTATTATTATTAGTTTTATTATTTTCATTATGATATGATTTGTTTCTTGTTATCCACTAAGTATCGTAAAAATTAAAAAAAAAACTTATTCTAACCTCGAATGTACTGTACAATATTAAAAAGTGTAAAATTGCTGTTGCCTACTAGATATTCTGTATCATAACATTGTTACTTTTTAATATTCTAATAACTTTTTTTTCAAATACCTATTTGAAATGTCACGAGCACTAAAGCTTTTAAATTTACCCAAAAAGTTGTCATATACGGAAGATAATAAAAATATTCATCATGGTAAGTACCTAATAGCACAATATTATTGTAATGCTAATAATATTAATTATACCTACTTTATTTTTATTGAAAATAATATGATAGTAACTAACAAGAATTTCAAGAATAAAGATAATACTACTAGAGTACTACAAAATGATTATGAAACTCCACTTTCAGATCAAGGTAAGGACAGAAACACATTGATAAAGCATAAAGATGTCATGTGTATTACCTAATATTATACATAATAATATTATTATATGATAATATAATATTAGGTAATACACAATAATATTATTATATGATAATATAATATTAGGTAATACACTTGACATCTTAATTCATAACTTGATTTACAGATTATGAACAGGGATACCCTATGAATGATGTATTTAACAGTGACGATTTGCCATTATTTCTTCATTCAGGTTAATAAAACTTACTAAAGAAATACTTAAGTTATAATATAGCTATAGTTATGTGTTTTTTAAATCGTATCATTGTCTTAATTTAGATAATGCTCAGTATGGTGATTTACAACCAGTAAAAAGTCCTGAAGCAGATGTTCACAATAATAGGAACCTATTCAATTTAAATACAGGTAAACTAATTTAGAATTCTGAAATTATCTATGCATAACAAGTTATAATACTACCTATATTAAATTTAAGTTTAACTGTAATTCAGAATTTCTTCAGTCTTGTAAATTATTTGAGTAAATGTATTTAAATACTTTTATAGTATTAAGAATACATTTAAAATGATTTTTGAATTAAGTATTTGGAATTTTGGAAATTATTTTAACAATGTCTTGAACATAATATTATATTTTGTATTTGAAAACCAAATACTTTAATGCTAATACTTACTTATCGTTAGGCATCACATATTTTGTTTGAATGATTTACTATTTTTTATTTATAATATTTTTTCTCTTAAAATGGTAAAAAAAATGTTTAATAATACTTAGTTGAATGTAACATAACAATTTTATATTAGTATCTTATTATGATTATTGTCTTTATTTAGATAATGTTCAATATTGTGATTTACAACCAGTAGAAAATGTTGAAGCTGATGATGATATACCCTTAAACGATGGCCAAATATGTAATTTTGAACTTGAAAGTCTATGTACTCATTCAAACCAAAATATTGTAAATAATTTAGATCAAAATTATGAATTTCCATTCAAAATAAATACAGGTAAACTTATCTAATATGATAGTATGATCATATAATAATTTAATCTGTTTTATATGATATTTACTTATATTGTCTATAATATTTTTATTATATTTTAAGATGACAACAGTGTATCTATTTCTTCTGTGGACGATTCTGATGGTGATTCAGATTATGTACCTTTCAAAGATGGTCATACATCTGACATTGAATATGAAAATGTATCTAACTGTTCAAACCAGAATATTGAGAATAATTTAGTTCAAAATAATATTTCTGATGGTCTTTCTCTATTAATGGAAAGCTATGAAAATGTATCAAGTGATTCTGATAATGATAATGAAGTTTGTTCTACTCAAAAGAAACGATTCAAAAATGGTAAAAGAACTTATATGGATAAACGTAAAAAATTAGGATTAGACTATGAGAATAGAAAAAGAAAAAAGATTCCTAAAAAACAATTTTCCTGTTTAAACGGCATGTGTTGTAAACAAAAATGTAATGTAGTATGTTCTGAAGAAACTCAAAAACAAATATTTAAGGATTTTTATTTATTGGGTAATTCAGTTGCTCAAGACCAAGTTATCATGGATGGCATACAAATTATGGATAAAAAAAGAGCAACAACAATCTTTCGTAGAGAAGAACCTGAAAAAACACACAATAGACAGATAACTGTTAAATATTATTTAAATCTTAATGGGAATCGACAAGAAATCTGTAAAAAAAATGTTTCAAAATACATATGGTATTAGTAGAGGTAAAGTTGATGTCATGATATTTAAAAAAAGGTCTTCGGCTACTGGAATTTCATCTACGACAGGCAAAGGGGCTCACAAACCTCATAATTTTAACATAGACATTAGAACAAGAATGTTAAATCATATAAAAAGTTTTCCCCTTCAAGAAAGTCACTATGCCAGAAAAAGAACTAGTCGTCTATATCTTTCTTCTTCACTAAACATTAGTAAAATGTACGATTTGTATAAAGATTATTGCCATCAAAATGGATTTAATGATGAATCATCATATTGGTTGTATAGAACAGTTTTTTCAGAAACTGGTTTGAAATTCAAACTTCCATATGTTGATACTTGTAAGACTTGTGATGAGCTTAAAATAAAATCAAAACATGTATTTGATGAAGAATTACAAATTTTAAATCAGAAAAACCAAGACCATATTAACATGGTTGAATTGGCCTACAATTCAAAAAAAGAAGACAAAGTATTATTGACTACTACTCCATCTTTAAAAGTTATTGTTTTTGACTTACAACAGTGTTTGCCTACTCCTGACTTAAAAACTAATATTGTTTTTTACAAACGTCAGCTCTGGACATATAATGAAACCATTAGAGACTTGAGTAAAAATGAATCTTACTGTTATATGTGGCATGAAGCCATAGCAGGAAGAGGATCAATTGAAGTAGCATCTATTTTATACAAATTTATTCAAGGCAAAATTGATAACAATATCACCCACCTTATTACTTATTCGGACACTTGTTCTGGTCAAAATCGTAATATAAACGTTGCATTAATGTTTATGTTTGCTCTTCAAAATCATCCTTCTCTTCAAATTGTAGATCAGAAATTTTTGGTGCCAGGACACACACATCTAGAATGCGATAGTGATCATTCCAGAATCGAACGTTGTAAAAAACAATCAGAGTCAACAATATCAATACCAAATGATTGGTATAATTTTGTCAGAAATGTACGAGGAAAAATACCATTGAAAGTTATAGAAATGGAACAAATAGATTTCAAATCATTTTCTTCGTTATTATCTGGACCATTAGTAAAACGGGCTCTTGATACTGATAAAGAAAAGATAAATTGGTTAAAAATGACATGGATAAGATATGACAAAACATTTGGCATCATTCAATTTAAGTATACATTAAATAAAGAAGCTCCATTTCGCATTTTGGATCTAAGAAAAGGAGCAATAAGAACCAGAAATAGAGCTGAATTAACTAGTGGAGTATCCAACATAAGGCTTCCACAAACATACAATGGGCCATTATCTATTCAGAAAATAAGAAGGATCTAATTTCTCTACTTCCATTATTAGATCCAGTATACCACCAATTTTACAAGGATTTGAAAACCAACACTAGAGCTGCTATGATACAGCAATCAGATGAAGAGTCATCATCCGAAGATTAAAATTCAATATAAATTTTAATATTTTATGGAATAAACTTAATGTTAATTTATTAATCTTTAAAATGTATTGTAAATGTTTGATATACTATGCAAAATATTATTATGATAATATTAGATATTAAGTGAATTTTTTTTTATAATTAAGGACAATTGACAAATTATGATAATGTGAACATTCATAGTTTTTATTTTTGTGGCAATACTAGGTAAGTACTTTATATAAAGTGTTTTGTTAAAATTATTAAAGGTATTTAAATTAATAAATTGATTTACCTGGTCAAAAATCATTCACAATTATATTGGCTTTTAATTAAAACAAACAAAATAGTTTTATTATTTAAATCAAGGTGACAATTACTCTTTTAGTAGCTCACGCAAAAGATTTATTTTTTAAAACGTTCTCCTGAAAAGTTATGATTTTGCACATATCAGCTTCTGCCTCTTCAGTGCAGAATTGATAGTCACAAATAAAATTAATTATAGTTACAGATGGTTTTTTATTACTGCGTCAAAAAAATACTTTAAATATTTAGGTACATTATGTTATATTTTATATTTTACTATTATGTACGTATAGGTAATTATGCTTTTTTTTACATAGATAATAATATGTACAAATCACATTTCATTCAATAAAAGAATATTATACGTTAGTTATCATTGTTTATTAATTTAAGTTCTCAATAGGTAATAAAAATTTGTCTTTAATTTAAATTTGTATATGTAACTCTATTGTTTCCTTTAATTTATATATTAATAATTTAATCACTTAAATCATATTGTACACCTCTCACCACAACTATTTTCTATACTGTATATCATTATTTTATGTTTCCAATAATTATTGTAATTGGGCTCGCCCGTTTAGTTAATTTAATAAATAAATACATTTTATGTTTCAATTAATTATTATATATAAATTAAATGTGTTCTGTACATTTGTAAGTACCTACATTTTTTAATTTTTATTTATATAGATCGTATGAACATGTTAAGTTTGTTATAATGTTTGTATACAGATTGTTTTTTTACTGCGAATTGCTACTATATTAAATAATATAAAAAACAATAAAGTATTCAAGTATTTATTCAGTATAATATAATATTATGTATAACAATCAACTTCCTATAATAAGTTTTAAAATGCAATAAGTAAACAGGTATGTACTTTATACTAATATGTATATTGGAGATTAAAATATCGTACGATAAGTACTTCAGGTCACTTAGAAATTAATATGTAAAAAACGCGACACATTTATTGAAAAAAAAACTATTAAAGCGTAATGAAATTATTATTTTACATGTATTTTAAAAAGTAATTGGGTTAGAAATATGAATCAAGTTATGGTGTATAATAATTTTTATGCCTTAGGTGTTCGTTAATATTTTTAAGCAAACAGGAGCTTTAATTAATAGATAGGTTGCGGATCGTGATTTAGCAGCCACGTTTCGCGCGCTAGTATATAAGAAATACACGGATGACAATTTACGCAACGACTCCAAACAACCCGAACGATGGTCTGTGAAATAATAATGTACCTCTCCCGCGATCACTACGCGCGGACCGTGGTGCATAAACTATGGGCGTGGTTACAGACTGCCGCGACGGCGGCGATACGGCGCACAACGCCATCTCTTGAGCGTTGTATGTTTTTTTTTTTACCAGAACGGCCTCTTAACGTTATATAGGGATTTTTTAATTTTATGATTGAAACATAGATGTCATTGTAAACGACGTACGGGTTTTTGAAAATTTAGGATGGCTCCTAAAATAACATCGTTTTGTGATATTTCCAATAGGAATCAACAGTCAATTAGACAATATATTTAGCTGTCTGCCTGTCTATCTATCTGTCAAATAATCCATCCATTTGTCCAAAGTCCAAAGTCTATTGCCATATGTCATGTTCCCATATTAACCATACACAGTAAAATATATCAAAATCAGTAACGTTCTGGCATTTAGAGCTTAACATTAATTAACACATCATATTATTTTAATTATATTATATTATATTATTTTATATATTTTTTATTATATTATATAATTTTAGATTCAATTACAAAAATTAAAATATCTAATAGCCCTCGAGTAAGTAACATAATACAAAATATTAGTTTAATCCATATGCAATATATATGGATGAATTTATAATTTTTATATAATTTTATTGTATGTATCTTTTATAGTAAATTTGAATATTATACCGAGAATAATATAGAACAACGGACACCTCCAAAAAAAAAATTTATGACCAAAAATATTGCCCAAGTTGGGAAAATGAAAATGATTTTAAAGGATGGCTGAGAAAAAGGTCTGAAGGTGTACACTTTTTTTATTGTAAAAGTTGTAGATTTGATGGGAAAGTAGGTCGATCAGAAATCGTGAGACATTCTCTTACAGGTAAACATTCAAAATCTATAAAATCATTTAAAAAACAATCCCTCTTCAATATGCCATCTGTAGGCAACTGTACAAAGTTTGAGAATCAAATAAAATCTGCAGAATTATATCTATGTGCTTATGGAGTGGAGCATAATATTCCTTTCAACTCGATGACTCATTTAACAAAACTCCTTCCAAAAATTTGCCCAGATTCAAAATTAGATGAAAATGTTTCTTGTGCTAAAACAAAATCTGAAGCAATTATGAAAAATGTTATTGGAAAAGTAGAAAAAATAGCCTTATTCTCTGCTTGCGAAATAATTATTTTTCTATCATAGCAGATGAGAGTACGGACCGATCTATTATAAAGCACATGGCATTGGTTGCCCGCGTTGTAAATAGTGATTTCACTACAAGTGATTACTTTTTATCGCTCATTCCAATTCAGTCGGCTAGTGCCGAAACTTTGTTCAACCATATTATTGAGTTTTTAAAACTAATAATATTGATTATACAAAAAATATGATTGGATTTGCATCAAATGGTGCAAATGTAATGATGGGCTCTAATAATTCGGTTGCATCAAGATTTAAAGAAAAGATTCCACACATATTTATTATGAAATGCATATGTCATAGTTTCCATCTGTGTGCATCATATGCTTGTTTGATGATACGATCATGGATTGAGGATAATGTGAGAAATATTTATAACTTCTTGAACACAAGTCCTAAGCGCTTGGCGTGTTATGCTGAATTCCAGTCATTTTTAGATATCAAGCCACATAAACTACTTCAACCTAGTCAGACACGTTGGTTATCATTATTATCTGTAATTAAGAGATTGCTTGAACAGTTTGATTCCTTGACACTTTACTTCACTGGATCAGCACTAGAAGATCAACTAGAAAAAGCAAATGATATTTTTAAAAAACTAAAAGATCCATTATTTAAACTATATCTTCAATTTTTAGAATATATTTTACCAGTGTTTAATGATGCAAATCGTGAAATGCAGTCAGAATCACCGAAAACCATCTTCTATATAAACGTTTATCCTGTCAATATCATTTTTTATTAAAAAATTATATAAAACCATCATATTTAAAAAATACACCTATAGAAGATATTCAATTTAAAAATCCTATACATTTTGTAAAAAATGAAGACATTTATCTCGGTGGTAAAGTTATGGCTTATATTAATATTTGTGGTTTAACACCTCAATCTAAAAATGATTTTATAAATAGATGTTAGCAATTTTATGTAGAAGCTGCTACTCAATTTTATAAGAGGTTTCCCTTGAAGAAATTTAATATAATAAAGCAAATGGAGTTTTTAGACCCAAGGGTAATATTTGGTAACCAAATACAATCAATTTCCTCACTTAACAGATCTAGATTCTGAATTTAGAACAGTGCAGTGTATTGAGGAATTGAAAAGATTTTCGCTTGATAATAAAACTGAATTAAGAGTTAGTTAATCATCAGTTTTTATAATTTTATTTTATTGTGTGTTACCGTTATCATGTTTCCTACATTTGTTAGGTACACCGTACACTTGTCCAGTTAATGTGAACCATGGATTGTGATGGACAGATAGATTATCTTTTATATAATATGGGCCAACTGTGAAACATGTGCATGAGTGAAATTGTAAAAATGTGAACTGTGAAGTAATTTGCATTTTGCATAGATAATAAAAGAAATGAGAATATTCTTTACTATCTATGGTAATTTGAACAATATTTTGAATCGTATCACAACAACAAATGATAAGAATTGATATTGGATCTAGGGATATCTAGGGATTTTATAGATACTATGTTAGGGATTTTGACTTTATCTGAGTTGGCAAGACTGGCGCAATATATCCACAGTGCGGTCGTGAACAACCGGGTAAGCATGCGTTATATTTCATTATACATGTATAATATAATTTAACACTGTGACGTTAATTCGTAGATCAACAGAAGGACAACGACGCACAAGCAGCAGAGTCCGAGGGTAATGCAGAACCGCCTGACACCACAACAAAATCAACAAATAACACTGACTCGAGCCGACAATTGCGTACTGATCACCAGCACGTCGATAACTTCGATAATAATTTTTCAACTAGCGGTAATAATATGGAGACACCTACATCGTCGTCCAAGAGGCCTGCTGATTCCCCAGCGGGGTCTTCTTTTAACAAGAAATCCAATATGGTTTTACCTGGTACTGCTAACGCCACTGCTTCTGACAGTGATACGGGAAATCCCAGTGCTGAAAATGCTGTATTACCTAGACCCATTCACATTACAACAGGTTATACTATGGTATTCAAAAAATGTCATTCATTTATATCATACGGATTGGCTTGGAAAATGTTGGACTTATCTTCTACAGTAACAGGATTGCACGTGATAACGTCGTTAAACCACATACCGGTTGAATATCCATTTTTGTATTTATCGCCCAGCGAATACAAGCTAGTGAGTACTACACCGGGTTCGTTGTGTAAACACGTAAAAGTGAATGTCGTAATGCGTAATCCGCGAACGGCCTTCGAGACAAATGCAACTACGTCTAGTTTGGCTACACTGAATCAAAATACATTTGCCGTGGTCGCACATAATTTAACTAACATTACTCGGGGTGTGAACTACAAATACGGTTTTGGAACTACCTATATCACACTTAAGTTATTTTGTATTTTGATTAGTATTTCCAGTAAGTCTTTCTATTTGAAAAATAAAACTGTCTATGGATTGTGAAACAATAAATTAGTTTACCATATCCTGGTTTATGTAATAATGATTCAGGATTTTTCTAGAGTTAATTAGTTTTAATTTTTGAAACAAATAATTAAATATTTAATTATTATTTTTTATTTATTAGGTACCAATACAACAATTTAATAAATTGACCTAGATATTTTTTTTTAATTTAATATTAATAAGTTTACAATATTTTTATCACAATGGTTATGTTAGGTTGTTGGTCTAACATTATAGAAACATTACAATGGCAACCTAATTTAAATTAATAAATGTAAGTATTGGGTATTTAATGTATCAAGTATTGAAATTGTAACACATGGATAACGCTAATTAAATTCATGAAATACTTCTGTACTAAACAAACAATTTTAAGTATAATTAATGTATACATTAAATATATTTATTACTTATTACAAAATTTGACAATTACATTTTATTCAACTATAGTAGTATATCAATTATTTATAACACTCAAGACATTTGTAATATTGACACACAATGTTGACAAGGTTTATGTAATTTTTGATGATCAAAATGCAAATCTTTTTCTCAAATTTTATAGTTGTTCTATATAATAATCGTTTTTAAGCTCAATTGTGGGTAATAGATAAATAAATGTGCTGTATCACTCCAATTCCTGGGAAATCGAGCAACCGAAGGGGCAGCGTAACAACGGCATCAGATGGTTTCTGAAATGTCTACTCTGCCACACCATTCAAAAATATCACATGAGCTTTGAGTCAACAATTGTAACACCAGTATACCAACAACAATAAAAGCAAGTCTGAATTGAACTTAGAGATTCAAAACCAAACAATAAAATATTAATAACTATGAACTTACAGAACGCTATGTCATGCCAGAGGTTCAAATTAATTAATTCAAATCTTCATAATACTAATGTATCACAATGTTACTGCATTCATCACATTAAATATTAAGTACATGTTTATATTTTTCGCTTTGTCTAAATAGTAAATACATAACAATTAGTTGAGTGTTATAACAAACAATATACAATACAGGTTAAAATTAAGATACATAAATATAATCGTATTATTTAAGGAACAATCCAATTTTTAGTTGATTCGATATATTATTTTATACAGATCACAACCATGATTTTATTTAGGTATCAGTTTAAGTCATAATTAAAATATATTTTGATAAATAAATAGAATAGTGGGTAACAAGTTAAACCAATAATTAACCTAACATAACCAATTCTGTTTAAATATAATTGAAATATACAAGATATACATGTACCTACTAATTATAAATTTTTATTCAAATTTGACGATTATTATTAAGAAATTTAATGTACTTTATAGTTTGGATTAATTTAGTCTAGATTCGAATATTACATTATTGTAGGGAAAAAAATAATTGACATATTATGACCATTGTTGTATTTAGTTCAATAGTTATTTAGCTAACAGTCTGCTTATCACACCCCAATTATGTTTTGAATGGTTTTCACATCATAGGACAAATTGTGGTACAAAGTTACATCATGAAACAACTTATATAACAAATATAAATAAAACAAATATAAATATGATCATTGAATATACCAAAATCCAATTATCGTTGTGTTCCAAGCAATACTAAATCATTGTTGTGACATAAGTCAACAAGTAGTTATAGTATGGAGGTGGCAATACATTATAATAATATTATTACGACGACGACAATAATTAGAATTATTCTGATTGTAGTACTGGATGTTCTGATACGCACACGAACAAAAAACATGACTAGAGTTATGTACAAAAAAGAAAAAGGAAGTTGGAAGATTATCTGGTGAAAAAGAGGAAATGATAAATTTTTTCAATAAATTGCCAATATTACCATTTCACTATTGTAGATCCAGTTCTAATAAGGTATACCTATTGATAACAATTTGAATGACAAAATTCGTTGTTATCAGGTTGCTATTACTATGAATATAAGAATCTAATTATGATAAAATTAGTTATTAGTAAATTATAATATAATGTCTAGTACCATAACTGTTATTTAGTTTTGAATTTACTTAATAATACATTTCTATTAATACTAGTCAAAATGTCAAACACAAGAAGTAAGATGTTGTATGATTTAGTGGTAAAAAAAACACACAATATTTAGATGAAAGTAATTCCGTGAATATTGATATACAAAGCATTGATGAGTTTATTTTTGTGGATGATTTGTTGAGTAATAATATTAATATTGAAGAAATGGAGCAAGAGAGTAATATTGTTAACTATAGAAAAAAAACGAATAAAAGAAAATCCCTGTTTAGAACATAAATGTGTAAATGAGTGTAACACAATAACTGAAGAAGATAGACAAATTATATTTAACAGATATTGGAAAGATTTTAATAACATTAGGAAAAGAGACTTTTTACTTAATTGCAAGGAAAAACAGGATATTAAAAGACATTATTTAGAACATGATCGCCAGCGATCAACTAGTTATAAGTACATGTTATGTGTTGGGAATACAGATGATGATGAGTAATTGAATAATTATTTAAGTATGTATATTTTTTTCAATACATTCATTAAATTTATTTATCATCTTTATCTAATACATAATATTGTGATAAAGAAATACAAATATTTTAGTTATGTTTTACAAGTAATTTTTATTTTTCATTTTTATTTGGTATTATAAATTTTATAACAAATTGTTAGTTTAAACCGTCGATATTATTCAAAGGAAATAATGAAGGATCGATTGGTTACACAAGTGTTCAGTTATAGTGTTGCTGATGCCCTTCTTTATTGTAAGACGAAACAAGTTGATGGTTTGGGTCATTGTGAAGCAACAATAACGTTTTGTAGAAATATCAATGACATATTTGATTTTCTGAACACACGCCATTTTATACTCGATTTTTAAGCCTATTCTTATGTTTTACTCTTAAAAGTAATGCTCATAATATATAAATACAAGCATTTGTTATACACTGATGCCCATCGTATATAATCGACTCTAGTAAGGTGCGCTGGGGATTGTCCATCCACACCGATAAGATATATTGTACAGTCTCATTAAAATGGTCACAATAAACGCAAGTCAGTTATAGTACGTAGATTATGTTTATTGTAGCACACGACAAAATTATCACCTAACCCCAATTATAAATAATTTAATAAAATTTGTTTTAAATTCAATAAAATAAAATTAGCAATAATATTTTTTTTTTTTTTTTTTTTATGATACAATCTGTAAATATATTATTTTTATAATAAGTATAAGTGATGGAAGTAGAATAAGAATAATAATAATAAAATAAAAGTAAAGAAAATAAAATTAAATAAAGAGGGACTGATGGATGACTTGGGCGAAGAATCCATCCAGTGATGGGACTTCTTGAAGTTGTGGATGGGGTTTTGTTCAGTCAGGAGGTCCCGACGCCATTTTCGTCTTAAACGTTGCAATAATATAAACCAATAAAATGAATTTGTTGCAGTAATTTTTTGTCTTTTTATTAATGATTAATGAAAATAATATTTTATAGTCATAATTAGGCAGACTACGATTATTTGAGTATAAACATAATGTAGTTGTTTTTTTTAAAGATGTGTATCTCGAGGAGTTCCTGGAATTAAACCTCACGGTTTATCTACCATATATCAATGGAAGCGTGAAAACAGTTTTTTCTTGTTATCTCCGTATCACCTTTTTGTGACTTACGTCGTTTCTCAAATAAATGGTTCAAATGCATATTTTGTAGCATTCTTGCAACAATTTTTAAAAAAATATACGTATGGTTTTTAAAAAAACATCGAGTTCTTGCGACTTCGATGTTTTTTTAATTTATCGATATTGTTACCATCGATGTTTCGTAATAAATAAATCGATACATCGATACATCGATGTTCACAAAAAAATTGCCATCCATAGTAGTTATAGTACGTTGATTATGTTTATTGTAGCACACGACAAAATTATACCAGTGAAAAAAAAAATCGTACAACACAGGTTAGCTGAAACGATGAATATTACCGAAATAAATTCCCCAAGTTGTAAACATTGGTGGATTAATATGTTGAAATGTATTTCCTC
The DNA here is from genome assembly GCA_022818045.1 of Neotoxoptera formosana. NCBI lineage: Eukaryota > Metazoa > Arthropoda > Insecta > Hemiptera > Aphididae > Neotoxoptera > Neotoxoptera formosana. The sequence continues at coordinate 59,064,458 of CM040631.1, read as the reverse complement.
ACCATCAGACTTTTTAACTGAAGTAAAAACAACGATAGATTACATTCGCAAGGTTGGAACATCAAACATTGTTAATTAATTTTAAATCAATAGGCGATATTCATTTTTTTTTTTTTGACTAAATGGCCAACAGATACTTTATTATCTAGAAATAATGTGTTGTCAACATATAAGACATTAGATGAAAAATCCAATGGTTTCAACATTGAATCCCAATTTGATTGTACTGAAGCAGTTTGTACTGAAAGAAATGGGAACAAATGTTTATTTTGTAAATTAAGACGTCAATAATTATGCTATTTATTTAATAAAAATATTGATATCACATATGAGAATAGTATAAATAATCCTACAGAGAGTAATCGTTTTATCCTCCAGATAAGAAAACGTATTTTTTTTTTGCACCCAATCACCAAGGAAAACATTTTTATTTTTTTGGATCCATGCCACGGGCTTAGCTTTGCAGAAACACATTTGGTGATTGGAAAACTTTATAAGTAAGAACTTTACAAGAAAGCGCTCAATTACACTTAGCCACCAAAATTAGGTTATGGCATATGAACTACTACAAAGAAATAATGAAAGTGAAGCTCGCAGCTCAAACATGAAGTGAAAGTGTAGCTAAGGCTCTCACTTATAGTACAGAACAGAAGATCGCTGATTTTGAAAATTATACTGATTTTGTCTATTATACATTTATTATCTATAGGATTTCACTACTGGATATCAGTAAGACGTTGATGTACGAATACCACACTATAATGTAATGAAGGCGCATTATGGTGATAATATCAAGCTCATGTATACTGATACAGGTAAATGTATTAAAACTTATTTAATTTTCAAATATTATATTTATTTTTATTTTTATTTTAGATTCATTGATATACCATATTAAAACTACTGATTTTTATAAAAACTTGACAGCTAATGACTAACCTGCCAGTGACCATCCGTGTTATGTGCAGATAGGAAGAAAACCGGGGTTCTTCTCCGACGAGGTGGACGGAAATACTATTACAGAGTTTTGTGCGCTGAGGGCGAAATCGTATGCCTTCAATGTTTATGCTGGACCAGAGGATGAGGAAAATATGAAGAGGACCGAGTTGGAGGAGAGAAAATTAAAGCGAAGGGTATTAGGCAGCATGTAGTTAAAGGCCACATGACTCTTGAAGATCATAGGAAGTGTTTGTTTGGTGAAGCAGGCGTGGAGGCGTATAAGGAAAATGTATCTATACGATCGTTTTAACACCAGCTTATGACGACAAATACTAAGAAGTTGACATACAACAACTATGATGATAAGAGTGGTGGTGCTGCAAGATGAAGTGCACACACTGGCGGCTCGCGGTCATTATAGTTTAGAGTAAGTTTTTAAATTATTTTACTTATATTTATAATTTCAGAAGTTTCAGAACATACTTTTTTATCCTACTGACTTACATTCCGCCTCGCTATATGAAGTTCTACCAGAGGATTTACCAGTGGAAAACTACTGAAGTAGTTCTGGATGAATATCAAGACCCCAATTATAAATAATTTAATAAAATTTGTTTTAAATTCAATAAAATAAAATTAGCAATAATATTTTTTTTTTTTTTTTTTTTTATGATACAATCTGTAAATATATTATTTTTATAATAAGTATAAGTGATGGAAGTAGAATAAGAATAATAATAATAAAATAAAAGTAAAGAAAATAAAATTAAATAAAGAGGGACTGATGGATGACTTGGGCGAAGAATCCATCCAGTGATGGGACTTCTTGAAGTTGTGGATGGGGTTTTGTTCAGTCAGGAGGTCCCGACGCCATTTTCGTCTTAAACGTTGCAATAATATAAACCAATAAAATGAATTTGTTGCAGTAATTTTTTGTCTTTTTATTAATGATTAATGAAAATAATATTTTATAGTCATAATTAGGCAGACTACGATTATTTGAGTATAAACATAATGTAGTTGTTTTTTTTAAAGATGTGTATCTCGAGGAGTTCCTGGAATTAAACCTCACGGTTTATCTACCATATATCAATGGAAGCGTGAAAACAGTTTTTTCTTGTTATCTCCGTATCACCTTTTTGTGACTTACGTCGTTTCTCAAATAAATGGTTCAAATGCATATTTTGTAGCATTCTTGCAACATGTTTTAAAAAAATATACGTATGGTTTTTTAAAAAACATCGAGTTCTTGCGACTTCGGTGTTTTTTTAATTTATCGATATTGTCACCATCGATGTTTCGTAATAAATAAATCGATACATCGATGTTCACAAAAAAAATTGCCATCCATAGTAGTTATAGTACGTTGATTATGTTTATTGTAGCACACGACAAAATTATACCAGTGAAAAAAAAAATCGTACAACACAGGTTAGCTGAAACGATGAATATTACCGAAATAAATTCCCCAAGTTGTAAACATTGGTGGATTAATATGTTGAAATGTATTTCCTCACCATCAGACTTTTTAACTGAAGTAAAAACAACGATAGATTACATTCGCAAGGTTGGAACATCAAACATTGTTAATTAATTTTAAATCAATAGGCGATATTCATTTTTTTTTTTTTGACTAAATGGCCAACAGATACTTTATTATCTAGAAATAATGTGTTGTCAACATATAAGACATTAGATGAAAAATCCAATGGTTTCAACATTGAATCCCAATTTGATTGTACTGAAGCAGTTTGTACTGAAAGAAATGGGAACAAATGTTTATTTTGTAAATTAAGACGTCAATAATTATGCTATTTATTTAATAAAAATATTGATATCACATATGAGAATAGTATAAATAATCCTACAGAGAGTAATCGTTTTATCCTCCAGATAAGAAAACGTATTTTTTTTTTTGCACCCAATCACCAAGGAAAACATTTTTATTTTTTTGGATCCATGCCACGGGCTTAGCTTTGCAGAAACACATTTGGTGATTGGAAAACTTTATAAGTAAGAACTTTACAAGAAAGCGCTCAATTACACTTAGCCACCAAAATTAGGTTATGGCATATGAACTACTACAAAGAAATAATGAAAGTGAAGCTCGCAGCTCAAACATGAAGTGAAAGTGTAGCTAAGGCTCTCACTTATAGTACAGAACAGAAGATCGCTGATTTTGAAAATTATACTGATTTTGTCTATTATACATTTATTATCTATAGGATTTCACTACTGGATATCAGTAAGACGTTGATGTACGAATACCACACTATAATGTAATGAAGGCGCATTATGGTGATAATATCAAGCTCATGTATACTGATACAGGTAAATGTATTAAAACTTATTTAATTTTCAAATATTATATTTATTTTTATTTTTATTTTAGATTCATTGATATACCATATTAAAACTACTGATTTTTATAAAAACTTGACAGCTAATGACTAACCTGCCAGTGACCATCCGTGTTATGTGCAGATAGGAAGAAAAACCCGGGGTTCTTCTCCGACGAGGTGGACGGAAATACTATTACAGAGTTTTGTGCGCTGAGGGCGAAATCGTATGCCTTCAATGTTTATGCTGGACCAGAGGATGAGGAAAATATGAAGAGGACCGAGTTGGAGGAGAGAAAATTAAAGCGAAGGGTATTAGGCAGCATGTAGTTAAAGGCCACATGACTCTTGAAGATCATAGGAAGTGTTTGTTTGGTGAAGCAGGCGTGGAGGCGTATAAGGAAAATGTATCTATACGATCGTTTTAACACCAGCTTATGACGACAAATACTAAGAAGTTGACATACAACAACTATGATGATAAGAGTGGTGGTGCTGCAAGATGAAGTGCACACACTGGCGGCTCGCGGTCATTATAGTTTAGAGTAAGTTTTTAAATTATTTTACTTATATTTATAATTTCAGAAGTTTCAGAACATACTTTTTTATCCTACTGACTTACATTCCGCCTCGCTATATGAAGTTCTACCAGAGGATTTACCAGTGGAAAACTACTGAAGTAGTTCTGGATGAATATCAAGACCCCAATTATAAATAATTTAATAAAATTTGTTTTAAATTCAATAAAATAAAATTAGCAATAATATTTTTTTTTTTTTTTTTTTTTATGATACAATCTGTAAATATATTATTTTTATAATAAGTATAAGTGATGGAAGTAGAATAAGAATAATAATAATAAAATAAAAGTAAAGAAAATAAAATTAAATAAAGAGGGACTGATGGATGACTTGGGCGAAGAATCCATCCAGTGATGGGACTTCTTGAAGTTGTGGATGGGGTTTTGTTCAGTCAGGAGGTCCCGACGCCATTTTCGTCTTAAACGTTGCAATAATATAAACCAATAAAATGAATTTGTTGCAGTAATTTTTTGTCTTTTTATTAATGATTAATGAAAATAATATTTTATAGTCATAATTAGGCAGACTACGATTATTTGAGTATAAACATAATGTAGTTGTTTTTTTTAAAGATGTGTATCTCGAGGAGTTCCTGGAATTAAACCTCACGGTTTATCTACCATATATCAATGGAAGCGTGAAAACAGTTTTTTCTTGTTATCTCCGTATCACCTTTTTGTGACTTACGTCGTTTCTCAAATAAATGGTTCAAATGCATATTTTGTAGCATTCTTGCAACATGTTTTAAAAAAATATACGTATGGTTTTTTAAAAAACATCGAGTTCTTGCGACTTCGGTGTTTTTTTAATTTATCGATATTGTCACCATCGATGTTTCGTAATAAATAAATCGATACATCGATGTTCACAAAAAAAATTGCCATCCATAGTAGTTATAGTACGTTGATTATGTTTATTGTAGCACACGACAAAATTATACCAGTGAAAAAAAAAATCGTACAACACAGGTTAGCTGAAACGATGAATATTACCGAAATAAATTCCCCAAGTTGTAAACATTGGTGGATTAATATGTTGAAATGTATTTCCTCACCATCAGACTTTTTAACTGAAGTAAAAACAACGATAGATTACATTCGCAAGGTTGGAACATCAAACATTGTTAATTAATTTTAAATCAATAGGCGATATTCATTTTTTTTTTTTTTGACTAAATGGCCAACAGATACTTTATTATCTAGAAATAATGTGTTGTCAACATATAAGACATTAGATGAAAAATCCAATGGTTTCAACATTGAATCCCAATTTGATTGTACTGAAGCAGTTTGTACTGAAAGAAATGGGAACAAATGTTTATTTTGTAAATTAAGACGTCAATAATTATGCTATTTATTTAATAAAAATATTGATATCACATATGAGAATAGTATAAATAATCCTACAGAGAGTAATCGTTTTATCCTCCAGATAAGAAAACGTATTTTTTTTTTGCACCCAATCACCAAGGAAAACATTTTTATTTTTTTGGATCCATGCCACGGGCTTAGCTTTGCAGAAACACATTTGGTGATTGGAAAACTTTATAAGTAAGAACTTTACAAGAAAGCGCTCAATTACACTTAGCCACCAAAATTAGGTTATGGCATATGAACTACTACAAAGAAATAATGAAAGTGAAGCTCGCAGCTCAAACATGAAGTGAAAGTGTAGCTAAGGCTCTCACTTATAGTACAGAACAGAAGATCGCTGATTTTGAAAATTATACTGATTTTGTCTATTATACATTTATTATCTATAGGATTTCACTACTGGATATCAGTAAGACGTTGATGTACGAATACCACACTATAATGTAATGAAGGCGCATTATGGTGATAATATCAAGCTCATGTATACTGATACAGGTAAATGTATTAAAACTTATTTAATTTTCAAATATTATATTTATTTTTATTTTTATTTTAGATTCATTGATATACCATATTAAAACTACTGATTTTTATAAAAACTTGACAGCTAATGACTAACCTGCCAGTGACCATCCGTGTTATGTGCAGATAGGAAGAAAAACCCGGGGTTCTTCTCCGACGAGGTGGACGGAAATACTATTACAGAGTTTTGTGCGCTGAGGGCGAAATCGTATGCCTTCAATGTTTATGCTGGACCAGAGGATGAGGAAAATATGAAGAGGACCGAGTTGGAGGAGAGAAAATTAAAGCGAAGGGTATTAGGCAGCATGTAGTTAAAGGCCACATGACTCTTGAAGATCATAGGAAGTGTTTGTTTGGTGAAGCAGGCGTGGAGGCGTATAAGGAAAATGTATCTATACGATCGTTTTAACACCAGCTTATGACGACAAATACTAAGAAGTTGACATACAACAACTATGATGATAAGAGTGGTGGTGCTGCAAGATGAAGTGCACACACTGGCGGCTCGCGGTCATTATAGTTTAGAGTAAGTTTTTAAATTATTTTACTTATATTTATAATTTCAGAAGTTTCAGAACATACTTTTTTATCCTACTGACTTACATTCCGCCTCGCTATATGAAGTTCTACCAGAGGATTTACCAGTGGAAAACTACTGAAGTAGTTCTGGATGAATATCAAGACCCCAATTATAAATAATTTAATAAAATTTGTTTTAAATTCAATAAAATAAAATTAGCAATAATATTTTTTTTTTTTTTTTTTTTTATGATACAATCTGTAAATATATTATTTTTATAATAAGTATAAGTGATGGAAGTAGAATAAGAATAATAATAATAAAATAAAAGTAAAGAAAATAAAATTAAATAAAGAGGGACTGATGGATGACTTGGGCGAAGAATCCATCCAGTGATGGGACTTCTTGAAGTTGTGGATGGGGTTTTGTTCAGTCAGGAGGTCCCGACGCCATTTTCGTCTTAAACGTTGCAATAATATAAACCAATAAAATGAATTTGTTGCAGTAATTTTTTGTCTTTTTATTAATGATTAATGAAAATAATATTTTATAGTCATAATTAGGCAGACTACGATTATTTGAGTATAAACATAATGTAGTTGTTTTTTTTAAAGATGTGTATCTCGAGGAGTTCCTGGAATTAAACCTCACGGTTTATCTACCATATATCAATGGAAGCGTGAAAACAGTTTTTTCTTGTTATCTCCGTATCACCTTTTTGTGACTTACGTCGTTTCTCAAATAAATGGTTCAAATGCATATTTTGTAGCATTCTTGCAACATGTTTTAAAAAAATATACGTATGGTTTTTTAAAAAACATCGAGTTCTTGCGACTTCGGTGTTTTTTTAATTTATCGATATTGTCACCATCGATGTTTCGTAATAAATAAATCGATACATCGATGTTCACAAAAAAAATTGCCATCCATAGTAGTTATAGTACGTTGATTATGTTTATTGTAGCACACGACAAAATTATACCAGTGAAAAAAAAAATCGTACAACACAGGTTAGCTGAAACGATGAATATTACCGAAATAAATTCCCCAAGTTGTAAACATTGGTGGATTAATATGTTGAAATGTATTTCCTCACCATCAGACTTTTTAACTGAAGTAAAAACAACGATAGATTACATTCGCAAGGTTGGAACATCAAACATTGTTAATTAATTTTAAATCAATAGGCGATATTCATTTTTTTTTTTTTGACTAAATGGCCAACAGATACTTTATTATCTAGAAATAATGTGTTGTCAACATATAAGACATTAGATGAAAAATCCAATGGTTTCAACATTGAATCCCAATTTGATTGTACTGAAGCAGTTTGTACTGAAAGAAATGGGAACAAATGTTTATTTTGTAAATTAAGACGTCAATAATTATGCTATTTATTTAATAAAAATATTGATATCACATATGAGAATAGTATAAATAATCCTACAGAGAGTAATCGTTTTATCCTCCAGATAAGAAAACGTATTTTTTTTTTGCACCCAATCACCAAGGAAAACATTTTTATTTTTTTGGATCCATGCCACGGGCTTAGCTTTGCAGAAACACATTTGGTGATTGGAAAACTTTATAAGTAAGAACTTTACAAGAAAGCGCTCAATTACACTTAGCCACCAAAATTAGGTTATGGCATATGAACTACTACAAAGAAATAATGAAAGTGAAGCTCGCAGCTCAAACATGAAGTGAAAGTGTAGCTAAGGCTCTCACTTATAGTACAGAACAGAAGATCGCTGATTTTGAAAATTATACTGATTTTGTCTATTATACATTTATTATCTATAGGATTTCACTACTGGATATCAGTAAGACGTTGATGTACGAATACCACACTATAATGTAATGAAGGCGCATTATGGTGATAATATCAAGCTCATGTATACTGATACAGGTAAATGTATTAAAACTTATTTAATTTTCAAATATTATATTTATTTTTATTTTTATTTTAGATTCATTGATATACCATATTAAAACTACTGATTTTTATAAAAACTTGACAGCTAATGACTAACCTGCCAGTGACCATCCGTGTTATGTGCAGATAGGAAGAAAAACCCGGGGTTCTTCTCCGACGAGGTGGACGGAAATACTATTACAGAGTTTTGTGCGCTGAGGGCGAAATCGTATGCCTTCAATGTTTATGCTGGACCAGAGGATGAGGAAAATATGAAGAGGACCGAGTTGGAGGAGAGAAAATTAAAGCGAAGGGTATTAGGCAGCATGTAGTTAAAGGCCACATGACTCTTGAAGATCATAGGAAGTGTTTGTTTGGTGAAGCAGGCGTGGAGGCGTATAAGGAAAATGTATCTATACGATCGTTTTAACACCAGCTTATGACGACAAATACTAAGAAGTTGACATACAACAACTATGATGATAAGAGTGGTGGTGCTGCAAGATGAAGTGCACACACTGGCGGCTCGCGGTCATTATAGTTTAGAGTAAGTTTTTAAATTATTTTACTTATATTTATAATTTCAGAAGTTTCAGAACATACTTTTTTATCCTACTGACTTACATTCCGCCTCGCTATATGAAGTTCTACCAGAGGATTTACCAGTGGAAAACTACTGAAGTAGTTCTGGATGAATATCAAGACCCCAATTATAAATAATTTAATAAAATTTGTTTTAAATTCAATAAAATAAAATTAGCAATAATATTTTTTTTTTTTTTTTTTTTATGATACAATCTGTAAATATATTATTTTTATAATAAGTATAAGTGATGGAAGTAGAATAAGAATAATAATAATAAAATAAAAGTAAAGAAAATAAAATTAAATAAAGAGGGACTGATGGATGACTTGGGCGAAGAATCCATCCAGTGATGGGACTTCTTGAAGTTGTGGATGGGGTTTTGTTCAGTCAGGAGGTCCCGACGCCATTTTCGTCTTAAACGTTGCAATAATATAAACCAATAAAATGAATTTGTTGCAGTAATTTTTTGTCTTTTTATTAATGATTAATGAAAATAATATTTTATAGTCATAATTAGGCAGACTACGATTATTTGAGTATAAACATAATGTAGTTGTTTTTTTTAAAGATGTGTATCTCGAGGAGTTCCTGGAATTAAACCTCACGGTTTATCTACCATATATCAATGGAAGCGTGAAAACAGTTTTTTCTTGTTATCTCCGTATCACCTTTTTGTGACTTACGTCGTTTCTCAAATAAATGGTTCAAATGCATATTTTGTAGCATTCTTGCAACATGTTTTAAAAAAATATACGTATGGTTTTTTAAAAAACATCGAGTTCTTGCGACTTCGGTGTTTTTTTAATTTATCGATATTGTCACCATCGATGTTTCGTAATAAATAAATCGATACATCGATGTTCACAAAAAAAAAATTGCCATCCATAGTAGTTATAGTACGTTGATTATGTTTATTGTAGCACACGACAAAATTATACCAGTGAAAAAAAAAATCGTACAACACAGGTTAGCTGAAACGATGAATATTACCGAAATAAATTCCCTAAGTTGTAAACATTGGTGGATTAATATGTTGAAATGTATTTCCTCACCATCAGACTTTTTAACTGAAGTAAAAACAACGATAGATTACATTCGCAAGGTTGGAACATCAAACATTGTTAATTAATTTTAAATCAATAGGCGATATTCATTTTTTTTTTTTTGACTAAATGGCCAACAGATACTTTATTATCTAGAAATAATGTGTTGTCAACATATAAGACATTAGATGAAAAATCCAATGGTTTCAACATTGAATCCCAATTTGATTGTACTGAAGCAGTTTGTACTGAAAGAAATGGGAACAAATGTTTATTTTGTAAATTAAGACGTCAATAATTATGCTATTTATTTAATAAAAATATTGATATCACATATGAGAATAGTATAAATAATCCTACAGAGAGTAATCGTTTTATCCTCCAGATAAGAAAACGTATTTTTTTTTTGCACCCAATCACCAAGGAAAACATTTTTATTTTTTTGGATCCATGCCACGGGCTTAGCTTTGCAGAAACACATTTGGTGATTGGAAAACTTTATAAGTAAGAACTTTACAAGAAAGCGCTCAATTACACTTAGCCACCAAAATTAGGTTATAGCATATGAACTACTACAAAGAAATAATGAAGTGAAGCTCGCAGCTCAAACATGAAGTGAAAGTGTAGCTAAGGCTCTCACTTATAGTACAGAACAGAAGATCGCTGATTTTGAAAATTATACTGATTTTGTCTATTATACATTTATTATCTATAGGATTTCACTACTGGATATCAGTAAGACGTTGATGTACGAATACCACACTATAATGTAATGAAGGCGCATTATGGTGATAATATCAAGCTCATGTATACTGATACAGGTAAATGTATTAAAAACTTATTTAATTTTCAAATATTATATTTATTTTTATTTTTATTTTAGATTCATTGATATACCATATTAAAACTACTGATTTTTATAAAAACTTGACAGCTAATGACTAACCTGCCAGTGACCATCCGTGTTATGTGCAGATAGGAAGAAAAACCCGGGGTTCTTCTCCGACGAGGTGGACGGAAATACTATTACAGAGTTTTGTGCGCTGAGGGCGAAATCGTATGCCTTCAATGTTTATGCTGGACCAGAGGATGAGGGAAAATATGAAGAGGACCGAGTTGGAGGAGAGAAAATTAAAGCGAAGGGTATTAGGCAGCATGTAGTTAAAGGCCACATGACTCTTGAAGATCATAGGAAGTGTTTGTTTGGTGAAGCAGGCGTGGAGGCGTATAAGGAAAATGTATCTATACGATCGTTTTAACACCAGCTTATGACGACAAATACTAAGAAGTTGACATACAACAACTATGATGATAAGAGTGGTGGTGCTGCAAGATGAAGTGCACACACTGGCGGCTCGCGGTCATTATAGTTTAGAGTAAGTTTTTAAATTATTTTACTTATATTTATAATTTCAGAAGTTTCAGAACATACTTTTTTATCCTACTGACTTACATTCCGCCTCGCTATATGAAGTTCTACCAGAGGATTTACCAGTGGAAAACTACTGAAGTAGTTCTGGATGAATATCAAGACCCCAATTATAAATAATTTAATAAAATTTGTTTTAAATTCAATAAAATAAAATTAGCAATAATATTTTTTTTTTTTTTTTTTTTTTATGATACAATCTGTAAATATATTATTTTTATAATAAGTATAAGTGATGGAAGTAGAATAAGAATAATAATAATAAAATAAAAGTAAAGAAAATAAAATTAAATAAAGAGGGACTGATGGATGACTTGGGCGAAGAATCCATCCAGTGATGGGACTTTCTTGAAGTTGTGGATGGGGTTTTGTTCAGTCAGGAGGTCCGACGCCATTTTCGTCTTAAACGTTGCAATAATTATAAACCAAATAAAATGAATTTGTTGCAGTAATTTTTTGTCTTTTATTAATGATTAATGAAAATAATATTTTATAGTCATAATTAGGCAGACTACGATTATTTGAGTATAAACATAATGTAGTTGTTTTTTTAAAGATGTGTGTATCTCGAGGAGAGTTCCTGGAATTAAACCTCACGGTTTATCTACCATATATCAATGGAAGCGTGGAAAACAGTTTTTTCTTGTTATCTCCGTATCACCTTTTTGTGACTTTACGTCGTTTCTCAAATAAATGGTTCAAATGCATATTTTGTAGCATTCTTTGCAACATGTTTTAAAAAAATATACGTATGGTTTTTTAAAAAAACATCGAGTTCTTGCGACTTCGGTGTTTTTTTAATTTATCGATATTGTCACATCGATGTTTCGTAATAAATAAATCGATACATCGATGTTCACAAAAAAAAAATTGCCATCCATAGTAGTTATAGTACGTTGATTATGTTTATTGTAGCACACGACAAAATTATACCAGTGAAAAAAAAATCGTACAACACAGGTTAGCTGAAACGATGAATATTACCGAAATAAATTCCCCAAGTTGTAAACATTGGTGGATTAATATGTTGAAATGTATTTCGTCACCATCAGACTTTTTAAACTGAAGTAAAAACAACGATTAGATTACATTCGCAAGGTTGGAACATCAAACATTGTTGATTTAATTTTAAATCAATAGGCGATATTCATTTTTTTTTTTTTTGACTAAATGGCCAACAGATACTTTATTATCTAGAAATAATGTGTTGTCAACATATAAGACATTAGATGAAAAAATCCAATGGTTTCAACATTGAATCCCAATTTGATTGTACTGAAGCAGTTTGTACTGAAAGAAATGGGAACAAATGTTTATTTTGTAAATTAAGACGTCAATAATTATGCTATTTATTTAATAAAAATATTGATATCACATATGAGAATAGTATAAATAATCCTACAGAGAGTAATCGTTTTATCCTCCAGATAAGAAAACGTATTTTTTTTTTTGCACCCAATCACCAAGGAAAACATTTTTTATTTTTTTGGATCCATGCCACGGGCTTAGCTTTGCAGAAACACATTTGGTGATTGGAAAACTTTATAAGTAAGAACTTTACAAGAAAGCGCTCAATTACACTTAGCCACCAAAATTAGGTTATGGCATATGAACTACTACAAAGAAATAATGAAAGTGAAGCTCGCAGCTCAAACATGAAGTGAAAGTGTAGCTAAGGCTCTCACTTATAGTACAGAACAGAAGATCGCTGATTTTGAAAATTATACTGATTTTGTCTATTATACATTTATTATCTATAGGATTTCACTACTGGATATCAGTAAGACGTTGATGTACGAATACCACACTATAATGTAATGAAGGCGCATTATGGTGATAATATCAAGCTCATGTATACTGATACAGGTAAATGTATTAAAACTTATTTAATTTTCAAATATTATATTTATTTTTATTTTTATTTTAGATTCATTGATATACCATATTAAAACTACTGATTTTTATAAAAACTTGACAGCTAATGACTAACCTGCCAGTGACCATCCGTGTTATGTGCAGATAGGAAGAAAAACCCGGGGTTCTTCTCCGACGAGGTGGACGGAAATACTATTACAGAGTTTTGTGCGCTGAGGGCGAAATCGTATGCCTTCAATGTTTATGCTGGACCAGAGGATGAGGAAAATGAAGAGGACCGAGTTGGAGGAGAGAAAATTAAAGCGAAGGGTATTAGGCAGCATGTAGTTAAAGGCCACATGACTCTTGAAGATCATAGGAAGTGTTTGTTTGGTGAAGCAGGCGTGGAGGCGTATAAGGAAAATGTATCTATACGATCGTTTTAACACCAGCTTATGACGACAAATACTAAGAAGTTGACATACAACAACTATGATGATAAGAGTGGTGGTGCTGCAAGATGAAGTGCACACACTGGCGGCTCGCGGTCATTATAGTTTAGAGTAAGTTTTTAAATTATTTTACTTATATTTATAATTTCAGAAGTTTCAGAACATACTTTTTTATCCTACTGACTTACATTCCGCCTCGCTATATGAAGTTCTACCAGAGGATTTACCAGTGAAAAACTACTGAAGTAGTTCTGGATGAATATCAAGACCCCAATTATAAATAATTTAATAAAATTTGTTTTAATTCAATAAAATAAAATTAGCAATAATATTTTTTTTTTTTTTTTTTTATGATACAATCTGTAAATATATTATTTTTATAATAAGTATAAGTGATGGAAGTAGAATAAGAATAATAATAATAAAATAAAAGTAAAGAAAATAAAATTAAATAAAGAGGGACTGATGGATGACTTGGGCGAAGAATCCATCCAGTGATGGGACTTCTTGAAGTTGTGGATGGGGTTTTGTTCAGTCAGGAGGTCCCGACGCCATTTTCGTCTTAAACGTTGCAATAATATAAACCAATAAAATGAATTTGTTGCAGTAATTTTTTGTCTTTTTATTAATGATTAATGAAAATAATATTTTATAGTCATAATTAGGCAGACTACGATTATTTGAGTATAAACATAATGTAGTTGTTTTTTTTAAAGATGTGTATCTCGAGGAGTTCCTGGAATTAAACCTCACGGTTTATCTACCATATATCAATGGAAGCGTGAAAACAGTTTTTTCTTGTTATCTCCGTATCACCTTTTTGTGACTTACGTCGTTTCTCAAATAAATGGTTCAAATGCATATTGTAGCATTCTTGCAACATGTTTTAAAAAAATATACGTATGGTTTTTTAAAAAACATCGAGTTCTTGCGACTTCGGTGTTTTTTTAATTTATCGATATTGTCACCATCGATGTTTCGTAATAAATAAATCGATACATCGATGTTCACAAAAAAAATTGCCATCCATAGTAGTTATAGTACGTTGATTATGTTTATTGTAGCACACGACAAAATTATACCAGTGAAAAAAAAAATCGTACAACACAGGTTAGCTGAAACGATGAATATTACCGAAATAAATTCCCTAAGTTGTAAACATTGGTGGATTAATATGTTGAAATGTATTTCCTCACCATCAGACTTTTTAACTGAAGTAAAAACAACGATAGATTACATTCGCAAGGTTGGAACATCAAACATTGTTAATTAATTTTAAATCAATAGGCGATATTCATTTTTTTTTTTTTGACTAAATGGCCAACAGATACTTTATTATCTAGAAACAATGTGTTGTCAACATATAAGACATTAGATGAAAAATCCAATGGTTTCAACATTGAATCCCAATTTGATTGTACTGAAGCAGTTTGTACTGAAAGAAATGGGAACAAATGTTTATTTTGTAAATTAAGACGTCAATAATTATGCTATTTATTTAATAAAAATATTGATATCACATATGAGAATAGTATAAATAATCCTACAGAGAGTAATCGTTTTATCCTCCAGATAAGAAAACGTATTTTTTTTTTGCACCCAATCACCAAGGAAAACATTTTTATTTTTTTGGATCCATGCCACGGGCTTAGCTTTGCAGAAACACATTTGGTGATTGGAAAACTTTATAAGTAAGAACTTTACAAGAAAGCGCTCAATTACACTTAGCCACCAAAATTAGGTTATGGCATATGAACTACTACAAAGAAATAATGAAAGTGAAGCTCGCAGCTCAAACATCAAGTGAAAGTGTAGCTAAGGCTCTCACTTATAGTACAGAACAGAAGATCGCTGATTTTTAAAACTCTGATGAATGAAAACAACTATAGATTATACTCGTTATGTTACCTAACCAATTTTAGCAAGAGAATCTGATAAGGCATTACTACCATTCCCGACCACATATTTATGTAAAGCCGGATTTTTTGCTTATGTTGTCTCAAGGAAGTCAATAAGATTAAGTATAAATTTATAAATTCATTCCATGTTACATTTGAAAAAAATTATAAATTTATTTTTATAATAAATTTTATTTGAGTATTTCAGAATAGAATAGAAATAGATAAATATAATAAATATACATATTTACCAATTTTATAATAATAACCGAAATTTTTAATCACTTTCTGTTGCCATTAATTGGATTATTTAAATATATGTAAAATGTATTTGCACTTTAAGGGCATTTTGCCCGTTATATAATAATAAATAAATAAATAAATATTGAGTTTGCCATTATGATTTTTTTTTTTTGAGGGGTGGGGGGGGTCAAGAACAACTTTCAATTTGTATTCGGTATCCAAAACTAATTTGATGTACAAGAAAGTTTTTTGTGCTTTGTCGACGTTTCATGAAGTCAAAATGCTGATGCATTTAGTTTCTGCAATACTTAATTGTATCAATTCATCAAATTTAGATAAAGTACCAATAATAGGTCAATCATACGTTGGAGCAAATGAGAATAAAAACGGAGGATTGGTCAATTTAATGTGTTATGTTTATTAAAGTTTGTTATTATTAAAATAATAATTACTAAATAATCTCTTATAATAAGAGTTAATAATGAATTATCCATTCTATAGTCAGACAATTGTATACATGTAGTAACATGCAATATCCCTGCACATGATTCCCAACCATAAAATGAATTCAGTCTCTCTGCACCCTCCCGGTTTGAACCGCGCATGCGTACACAAAACAGGAATGCTCCCACTTATATAACGTCTAGAGACCCATGGCTGAAAGAGCCGGCAGTCGTGTAGTCCGTTTACTGCCTTAAACGATTATACACGTTCGCTCGTTCGCTGCTGTTTTTAAAAATTTTGTGAGTTTTATTTTTCGGTGTTTAAAATAAGTATGGCTGGACCAGTCGCAAATATGGCTGATATTTGGAAGAAGAAACCTTTTAAATATACTCCTCCGTCACCGCCAGCTGAACTCATCGAGTCCACAAGCTACACAATTGACTTTACGAACCGTAAGTTTGTGCACATTGGTATTGACCCTACTGACAATTTTCAAGTCGCCATCCATTTAATTTATCCATCTCGTTATGATAATATATCACCGGATTTTCTTAGACGCATATTTTCGCTGGTGGGGAATATACAGTCTTTCGTATTGGAACAACCCGAAAAATATAAGCGTACGTTATTTTTGGAGACGGAATTTAATAAGCTATCTAGTATGATGTACAGCGGTGAAAACGTACTAGTTATAGAAACAAAAAATCATGAAGGTTTGAAATTGGGTCTTTGGAAGTTGTTTTTAATGATTCTACTATGACAGTACCTACAAACCAAGAAACATTTCTTTCAAATCGATTCAATAAAAATAGATTAATTTGTACACTAATGCAAAAATTAAAAAATTGTAATAAGTCAAGACAAGCTAAGGATGATGCTGACGTACTTATCATAGAAACAGCAATTGAAGAGGCTCAAACTAAAAATACAATCCTAGTTATTCTTATTTCACGAACTACGTCACGCGAAAAAGTTTATTTTTTAAAACCTGGGAAAGGAAAAGTTGAAACAAAAATATATTCACCTGATTGCATGGACCACTACAATTATGGTAGAGATATAATCTTACTTTTGCACGCTATCACTGGATGTGATACAACTTCTTCATTTTTCAATAAAGGAAAAGTAAATGTTTTAAAACTATTTGAAAAACGTCCAGATCTTACCAAAATAGCAGAAATATTTAAAACAAAAAACTGTCCAATCGCAGACATTTTTAAACATGGATTGCAATTCATTTTAGCCATGTATGGTGCTCCAAAACACGAGGACTCCATTGATAATTATAGGTTTTTAACTTTTGCCAAATTGACCAGAAATAATAAACCTGTCAAATTATCATCACTCCCACCCACAACTAGTGCCACCCAACAGCATCTACTTCGTGTGTATTATCAAATACAAGTGTGGCTGGGTAACACGTTAAATCCTGAACAGTGGGGGTGGGCTATGAATGACAATATTTTGGAACCTGTCACTACATTATTACCACCCGCACCTGAAGAATTGTTGAATATGATTTTTTGTAATTGTACAAAAGGCTGTAGTACCAACTGTGGGTGCAGAAAAATAGGAGTTAGCTGTTCAATTATTTGTGGACATTGCCGTGGTCAATCATGCTTGAATTCAAGTTCTTCGAATGGTTTGGATGAAAATGATATAGACGAACCTTATGAATATGAAGGCATAAACCCACTAGACTGTTTGGCTGAAGAAAACGACGCTGACGAATACCAAAATAACGAAGAACAAGACATTCTAATGCAAGACATGTCATCATATTATGATGAGTAAACCGAGAGTTGAGTTATTTGTTAGTAATTAAAATATTATATTTAATCACTTTTTAAGTGATGTTTTATGTAAATGGACTAGGCCTATAAGGGAAAACCATGTAAAAAAAAACGCGCCCAGCTTCTACCTCAATGGTGGTGTGGAAACGAATGCATTTTTATTATCGTTACGTAATCGTAATTTTCTAAATGGTGAATACTGCAAGTTAAATTACATAATATTATAAATATTAAAAAAAACATCTTGTAAACAATATTCTCCTCTGCAATTTTTATTTGAAACTTTTTTTCGTACGACAAGCTCAAAGCGAGATAATAACGCAAAGGCTGTTCTGTGAAAATTACCCCCTCTACAACTTTTGTATGAAACATTTTATCGTACGACCAGCAACAAGCGAGATATTTAAAAAAGGCTATTTTCATGACCTTTGACCTCGAATAACCTTTGACGCGCACGTGATTTCGTGGTCGACTTTTTACACATTGTTTATGACGACGTTATAAAGATGTATGCCAAATTTCAGCTTGATGGGATTTTTTCCGAACTGAAAATCTAATTTGACTGGGCTATTATCGCAGCAGTAATAATCGAGAAGATGTTGCCAGACATTTTCTTGAAAATATCGTTGACGTAGGGCATAAGATCGAGGAATTGTAGTCTATCAATTTCAACAGATGATATTATTAAAAACGTTATAGCGTCTGTGGGAAGCATTTTGAAGAAAATACGTTCCTGAACGATTTAAAAAACAGACTTCAGCCACATGCTATACCTGTATTATTTATTAGTAAGGAATAATAATATTATACTGTCTAAGAATGTATTGTTATTTTGTTACTTTTTAGTATGCCTACCTATAAGTGTAAGGTGGTTTACACTTGAAATTACTAGATTGATAATTTTGAATTAGAAAATAATACAATCTAATATTTTATTATATATCATACTTCTTATATTGGTTTTAAATGTTGTTTAAGTATTTGACATTTGTTTAGATAAAACCCAGGGACTTCTTCCAAGGCAGATAAATTTTGAAAATACCATTTCAACCCAAACTAAATCGTCAACTTCCTCCATTGTTGAAGTCTTAGCATCTCAATTGGACAAAGATGATTCTTCTGATGGTGTACATTTGGATCCTCCATCATCAACTGTACAGGATACGCCTAGACTTCTTGTGACTTCTGCATTACATACCAATGATGCTTTTGATGATGTACACTTAAATCTTACACCATCCTCTTCATTTGATTCATCTACATCTTGTTCAAGTTAGTATTCAATTGATTTTTACTTCTTTATTTTATTCTAATATTAAAAATCATAATTTTTAGGTTTATCAAAATCTGTGCAAACTCTTAAATCCTGGTCTAATAAAACGCCTAGGAAAAATCTATTACGAGAACAATTGAACATAGAAAGAGAAGCTCGAAAAAAAGCAGAAAAACAGTCCTTCATTTAAGTAATCAGTGTTAAGTGAATATGACACGGCTGAAAATTTTTTGAATTCTTGTGAAAAACATCTGGCACCGACTGTTTTGGCAATAGTGAAGTCCCACATGGTATTTAAGAAAAGGAAACCTCAAGGCTACAGGTATTCAAATAGTTTTAAACAGTTTGCATTAACTATTTACTTCTTAGGACCAAGTGTGTATAGGTTTTTAAAAAGTAACCTTAGTTTACCTACTATTAGGACTTTAAGAAGAGTGACAAGTAAATATGAACTTAATCCAGGGTTAAATGATTTTCTCTTTCAATTTTTACAATTTAAAATGTCTAATTTTGATAGTGATGCACGTGACTGTATTTTATGTGCAGATGAAATGGCATTAAAATCCCATTTATTTTATTCTCTTAAAAAAGATAAAATTATAGGATTTCATAAAATTCGACAAAACAGTATTCTCCCGCTAAATATGCGTTGGTTTTAATGATTCATAGTATTAAATTAAATTGGAAACAACCAATTGCCTATTTTTTAGTTTCAAGTAGTTGTGAAGTAAAAGACTTGTATGATATAATATTTTCCACAATTACAAAACTTCAAAATGTTTCATTAAATGTTAAAGCATTTATAACGAATCAAGGTTCAAATTTTGTGAGTTTTAGTCGAAAAGTTTATGTAAGCCCAAGCAGGCCATATTGTAATGTAAACGAACAAAAAATTATATATATTTTTGATCCTCCCCATTTGTTGAAGTCAACTCGAAATATGTTTTTAAAACACTATTTTAAAATTGATGATCAATCAACCAATAGTAACTTTTTAGCTGATTTTTACAAAAATGATTCAAAATTAAACTTGAGACTAGCGCCTAAATTAACCTATGCTCACATATATCCTGGTCCATTTGAAAAAATGAGAGTAAAGTTAGCTGCACAGGTATTTAGTGAAAGTGTGGCTGCAGGAATGTTCACTTACTTAGCAGTTGAAAAATTACCACTTGAAGCTAATTTTAGCATACAATTCATAAGTAAAATGGATAAGCTTTTTAATATATTTAATTCCTCAAACATACCAAATGATAAATCTTATAGAAGGCCTTTCAAAAATACAGAGTTACAGAGAGATCACTTAAATATGATGCTATCATTTTTTGAAAAGTTGAGAGTTATTTCTGTAAATGGCACTGACGTGACAGCACGAATGAATTTCATAAATGGATGGCTGATTGCCATTAAAGGTCTTTTTATGTTATGAGATTCATTAAAACGGGATTCAAATGATAAAGATTTTTTTTTATGTACTTCCCGTCTAAATCAAGATAGAATAGAAAATTTATTTGGTATGTTCAGGTTGCAAAATGGAAATAATCGAAATCCTACATCTGTACAATTTTACTGCGCCTTTAAAAAATTATTCTGTTTAAATTATTTCCAACATTCACCAGACGCAAATTGTATTAAAGACCTAGATAGTATATTATGTCATTTAAATCCTGCAGAGCAAACAAACAGTTCAAGTGTAATATTTCCTGAAGAAACGCCAATCACTTGTTCAACTAGTTTAAAGATAGGTACTGTTGACTATAGAAACCTTGATGTACCAGAGTCTAATGCTTTGACTTTTGTTTGCGGATACCTATACAGCAAATGTCTTAATGTGCATCGTTGTGAATTGTGCATAGAGTATGGTAGAAGCCAAAAAGATCTGGACAAAACACTTCTTTTGTGCTACTTTAAGGCACATACCAATAAAGAAAAAACAGTTTTTGGTAATCTACAAATGCCCCACACCAGTTTTTATAACTACATAAATGAGCTAGAAAATTTGTTTACAGAAAATTTCCCTGTTTTTGCTGTTGAGAAAAATGTAGGAACTGAACTCAAAAATGCCTGTGATAATGTTCCATTTGAACACCCTTGTGAAAATTTTGATCATCAATATCTGATAAAATTGTTTGTAAGGTTCAGAATTTTTTCTTCGGTTAGATTTTTAAATAGGGATCTTATATCAATAAGAAAACTCAGAAACAGAAAACTTGCAAATTTACAACATTTATAATAATGTACATTATTACATTTCATGATTCAAAAACTGTTATTTTTTTTATGTTTTTATATATTCCTGTAGCCAAGGGAATCAGTATTTAATACTATTTAGTATTTAAATGTATTAATGTGTGTGATAATTCACTATCGGTCTGTATTAATGTTAAATGTCTGTAATTATCAGTATTTGTTTGTTTAAATGTCTGTACTTATTACTAATAATTATTTGTTTGTGTAACTAAAAAAAAATGTATATAAACTTTTAAATATGATACTAATCAAATTGTGAAAAGCATGTCTAATAATTGTTAAATACAAAATGTAAAATAAAAATACTACTTACTAATTATTTGTTGTGGTGTTTTGGTTTTAATTTGTGGCTGGTTTGAGGTTTTTTTTATAAAGACCTCTAAATGTCTGTACTGACTGTTCTAATTACTAATGATTATTTGTTTGCATGACTAAAAAATATGTATGTATAACAATTTGATTGTAAATGTGATACTAATCAAATTGTGAAAAGCATTTCTAATAAATTGTTAAATGAAAAATGTAAAATAAAAATACTACTTACTAACCTAACCTTTGGTTTTAATTTGTGGCTGGTTTGAGGTTTTTTTTATAAAAACCTAATATAACATGCAAATTTATAATAAATGTTAATCCTACAAGCATATATGTAAGCATAGAGTAAGTAAGTATGTAAGTAAGTATGTAAGTAAGTGGTATACAAGGGATGTTTTTGCTACCCCGTGTATTTTAATTTATTTTAATATTAATTAAATACTAATAATTATATTGTATACTAATTGAAAACAATAAGTTTAGTTTTAGAGAATGGTCACACTGTTGGGAAGATGGCCGCCACGATTTTTCGTTCGGCCTATGCTGTATGTGTTAATTCCTATCAGTGTCAGGGTTCTGCATGAACTAACTTCTTATATGGTTCATGACTTTAGATATATAATAATATTATATTATAGATAACAATGATATAACATGAATTTCCCTGCAACTACGTTTCTCGATAGTCGATTCGATTGTATAATACTGATAAAACTTTTTTTGTGGTATCACTCATGATATCACAATTTGGTGCCGGTGTGCATGAAAAGATTAATGTTTCAAATGTTTCAATATAAATTAGAATATTGAATTTTTTAACGTATTAAAAGTTTTAAATTGTAATAATAATTATTATAAATTAAAACTTAATATGAGTGAGAAAAGAAAAAAATCCAGTATTTTATCGTTTTTCCAAAAAAAAAAAAAAGCAAACCAAACGATTTGGCAGTAATAATCGATGAAGATGAAGATGTCAATCCTGATGATCCATAGCCTATATCTCCAATTCAAAAAGAACAAGTGAATATAAAATAATTAATAATAATTGTAAATTATAAATGTATAACACTATTAAAGAGTACACAGTTGACAGTTTACAATACATTTTACAATTTATACAATATGAAGTTATGAAATATAAGAGAGACGTTGGAGACTTGGAGTATTCATTAATTATTATTCAATTAAAAATTTAAAACTATAAGATAAGTAAATACAAACAATTAATAGTATTGAGTGAAACATTGCTTTTGACTTATAGCTTAAAGTTATACTTATTGTTGCTTTTTTGCTTTTTTTCAATACTATAATAGCACATTAATGTTATAACCATTATCCTAAAAATAATTACAAATATACTTTGAATCTATAAAATTTTAAATCTTAATAAGCTTAATAGCTTTTAAAATCAGCCAGGTATTATAGTGTTATTTAGCTTGGGAGTTTTCTTTATCATTCTTCACTTTATCTGGCATACATTATGTACTATATTTTTTAATTATTATTTAAAATGTATTGTTTTAAATGTCTTATTAATTATTATGCAAACTTTATTTCCTTTTCACAGTAATTGCTTTTTAACGCTTCACGCTTATTTTTTTCTAAACATTATTCAGGTAATTGGTGATGAACGTGTTGTAGTAGCTAGTACATCAAATGAATTGTATACATTAAGTGGTCATAGTGATACTGATGATAATGATATATCTTATTATGTAGAGAAAAATGTAAGAAAATTTGTTTATGAACAAATATTTAAATTTTAACTAATTGTATTACACTATTGCCTGATCTTATACCAATAATTAGTTTTAAATAATTTTATTTTAGTTAACTGATAATGAAAAGTTAATAGTAATAGAAAAACTATGGTTTCCTGATCCTGATTATAAATTTCCAAAATCTGGAAATAGGAACTTAAAATTTCAATACTCATGGTTGCTTCAGTTTAAATGGTTACAATACTCAAAGGAGCAAAACGGAGCATATTGTAGGATATGTGTATTTTTTAATCATGATACAGTAGGAAAAGGGGCCCATCAGACTTTGGGAAATTTAGTGACAAGTAAATTTGATAACTGGAAAAAAGCAATTGGTGCTAAAGGCCAATTTAAAATGCATGCCAATACAAATATGACAATTTTCTTGCTGTGAAAAACAATAAAGTTGACTCTGTGGAATTACAAATAAATAATGCATTGAAAAAAGAAATAGAAAAAAATAGGAAATGCATTCTACCAATAATTAAAACTGTTCTATTTTGTGGTAGACAGGGAATCGCACTTAGAAGTCATCGGGAAAATAAACCACTTATTAATCAAAATGACGCAAGTACTGAATTAGCTATTACTAATGATAATAATGACGGAAATTTCAGACAATTATTAAGGTTTAGAATAGATTCTGGCGACAAAGATCTTGAAGATCATCTACAAAATAGTGCTAAACATGCACAATATGTTAGTAGGAAAATCCAAAATGAGATTCTTATGGTGTGTAACAATTTAATTCTAAAACAACTTGTAAAAGATATAAATAAATCTAAAGGGTTCACTGTACTAGCTGACGAAACAACTGATATATCAAACAAAGAATAGTTGACAATATGTGCGAGATACGTTCAAGAAGTCAAGGAAGTCACTGGACAAGCACTTGCCACAACAATTTTGCAATGTTTAAAAAGTATTGGATTGGAAATAAAATATTTAGTTGGTCAAGGGTATGATGGGGCAGCAGCAATGTCTGGTAGGTTTAACGGTGTGCAGGCACACATTAGAAACGACCATCCTATGGCATTATATATGCATTGCGCATCTCACTGCCTTAACCTTGCAATATCATACAGCTGTAATGTAGCAGATATTAGGAATTCTATGGGGATAATGCAATCAGTGTGTACATTTTTTGGATATCCTAAAAGACAAAATATTTTACAGTCTATGTATTATAGTCTATTAAAAACATAGTACCAGAATCTAAATCATCAAAACTAAAGCAATTTTGTGCCACAAGATGGGTGAAACGTCACGATGCAGTATTGATATTTCATAAGCTTCAGCCTGCCATTATTAATGCTCTAGATGAGATATATAAATGGAGAGATATAGATTCATCTACAACAGCGAACCAGTTAAATACCTCAATACATCAGCTA
Source organism: Neotoxoptera formosana (assembly GCA_022818045.1). NCBI lineage: Eukaryota > Metazoa > Arthropoda > Insecta > Hemiptera > Aphididae > Neotoxoptera > Neotoxoptera formosana. The sequence goes on along the minus strand of CM040631.1, from coordinate 59,039,535 downwards.
AAATTTCAAATTTCTTTGAGTATTTTAGTAAAAATATTTTCATTGAGTGCACCATTGAGCAAATTCTTCCAGTCTGAAAATTTGGACCTAGAAACAGCTTTAAATTTTGCTTGTCAAACACAGTATGCAGTTCAAAATATTAGAGATAATGTTGACAACGAATTTCATTCCATATTTCAAGAAACTAAAGATACTTGTAATGAATTAAATATTAATATATGTGTTCCAAGAATCACAGGCAAGCAGTCAATGAGATGCAATGTAGCCACTGAGTACTGACTGTCCAGAAAATTATTATCGTGTTTCCTTATTTATTCCATTCATTGACAATTTCTTGGAGAAAATGAAAAATCGATTTTTGAAACACCAAACCACATTAAAAAGTTTCATTTGTCTATTACCAAAGCCAGGAGTAAAAGTTGTTCCTAAAGAAATTCAACTCGAATTTAAGGAAATTTTATATAATTTAATAAATTTGTATGCTGACATATTAAATGACTGTTCTGATTCTCTTGTAAGTGATCAAATGAGTTTTGGAGAATTAAACTTATGGTACCAAAGTTGCGATTACCAGGGATCAGTCGGACATTACACAAGATCTGTGTTGGATAAATATTTCCAATGTGATCCTGAAGTGTACCCAGAAAAAACAAAAACATTTTAGAAGGCATGAAATCTAAAATGATAAACCAAAAAGAAAACCAATAACATAACGGGGTGTTAAACAACCAGTTAATTAAACTTTGTTAGTATCTCGTGTTTTGTTGTGTAAAATTTGAGTCAAATATGCACACAAAGTAAAGCAGTATGTCATACTAATCTGAAATAATATAAGTAAAATTTTTTGAGCATTTTGAAGTATGTACAAAAAACAATCTTTTATAATTACCTATATCACACTTAAGTTATTTTGTATTTTGATTAGTATTTCCAGTAAGTCTTTCTATTTGAAAAATAAAACTGTCTATGGATTGTGAAACAATAAATTAGTTTACCATATCCTGGTTTATGTAATAATGATTCAGGATTTTTCTAGAGTTAATTAGTTTTAATTTTTGAAACAAATAATTAAATATTTAATTATTATTTTTTATTTATTAGGTACCAATACAACAATTTAATAAATTGACCTAGATATTTTTTTTTAATTTAATATTAATAAGTTTACAATATTTTTATCACAATGGTTATGTTAGGTTGTTGGTCTAACATTATAGAAACATTACAATGGCAACCTAATTTAAATTAATAAATGTAAGTATTGGGTATTTAATGTATCAAGTATTGAAATTGTAACACATGGATAACGCTAATTAAATTCATGAAATACTTCTGTACTAAACAAACAATTTTAAGTATAATTAATGTATACATTAAATATATTTATTACTTATTACAAAATTTGACAATTACATTTTATTCAACTATAGTAGTATATCAATTATTTATAACACTCAAGACATTTGTAATATTGACACACAATGTTGACAAGGTTTATGTAATTTTTGATGATCAAAATGCAATTCTTTTTCTCAAATTTTATAGTTGTTCTATATAATAATCGTTTTTAAGCTCAATTGTGGGTAATAGATAAATAAATGTGCTGTATCACTCCAATTCCTGGGAAATCGAGCAACCGAAGGGGCAGCGTAACAACGGCATCAGATGGTTTCTGAAATGTCTACTCTGCCACACCATTCAAAAATATCACATGAGCTTTGAGTCAACAATTGTAACACCAGTATACCAACAACAATAAAAGCAAGTCTGAATTGAACTTAGAGATTCAAAACCAAACAATAAAATATTAATAACTATGAACTTACAGAACGCTATGTCATGCCAGAGGTTCAAATTAATTAATTCAAATCTTCATAATACTAATGTATCACAATGTTACTGCATTCATCACATTAAATATTAAGTACATGTTTATATTTTTCGCTTTGTCTAAATAGTAAATACATAACAATTAGTTGAGTGTTATAACAAACAATATACAATACAGGTTAAAATTAAGATACATAAATATAATCGTATTATTTAAGGAACAATCCAATTTTTAGTTGATTCGATATATTATTTTATACAGATCACAACCATGATTTTATTTAGGTATCAGTTTAAGTCATAATTAAAATATATTTTGATAAATAAATAGAATAGTGGGTAACAAGTTAAACCATTAACTAACCTAACATAACCAATTCTGTTTAAATATAATTGAAATATACAAGATATACATGTACCTACTAATTATAAATTTTTATTCAAATTTGACGATTATTATTAAGAAATTTAATGTACTTTATAGTTTGGATTAATTTAGTCTAGATTCGAATATTATATTATTGTAGGGAAAAAAATAATTGACATATTATGACCATTGTTGTATTTAGTTCAATAGTTATTTAGCTAACAGTCTGCTTATCACACCCCAATTATGTATTGAATGGTTTTCACATCATAGGACAAATTGTGGTACAAAGTTACATCATGAAACAACTTATATAACATATATAAATAAAACAAATATAAATATGATCATTGAATATAACAAAATCCAATTATCGTTGTGTTCCAAGCAATACTAAATCATTGTTGTGACATAAGTCAACAAGTAGTTATAGTATGGAGGTGGCAATACATTATAATAATATTATTACGACGACGACAATAATTAGAATTATTCTGATTGTAGTACTGGATGTTCTGATACGCACACGAACAAAAAACATGACTAGAGTTATGTACAAAAAAGAAAAAGGAAGTTGGAAGATTATCTGGTGAAAAAGAGGAAATGATAAATTTTTTCAATAAATTGCCAATATTACCATTTCACTATTGTAGATCCAGTTCTAATAAGGTATACCTAGAATCATTTTTGGAATCAAAGACTGCCTTGTATAATGCCTGTGAATCTGAATCTAGCCCAAACTAGAAAAAAGGTAATTTGCAAAACTTGTTTTTTTTTTCAAGAATTTGACAGAAGGAATCTTGCTTTATAGTAGAGCATAACCCATTGGGCCTACTGTATAAACTGGTCATGGGAAAACTCTCAATGCCTCCACCCATCCTTAGAGCTGGACACTTCTGGGCGCATGAATACTATAATAGTAAAATATTTATTCAAGTGGACGATATCGAAGATCAGAATTGGATGCCAGGCAACTGTTCAAAGAAATCAAAACGAGACACTGCTGTGTCTGTGAATGGTACTTGTGGCAGCTAAAAATGAATGCCAAAAGTTGAGTTCATTGTGGTCTCTTCTACCAATTCGTTGTAAGATCAAGAAAGTGTTTAATGTTCTACCTACCAATCTATGTTTAAAAACTCCAGAAGGACCAGAGTTGCTAAACCAAGAAGGAATCATGGCAGATCTTAAAATCTTGTAGCTGGATCTGGGTTTACGAATTTGGCAAATTATTTGATTTCAGTTGGTTCTAAGTATGGACAGTATTTTTTGAAGCTTTTGTATCTCCGTTTTTATTGGGTGAAGTTGCACACGAAACCAATGAATACTATAAGAAAAATATGTATGCACATAATATGTCATGTCACGATGCAAAATGGTCTGACACTTCATCTGAAGAGTTGTATTTATTTATTGCACTACATATGCTTATGGCAAGAAATAAAACACTTGATATATCAGAATATTTGGATCTATACCTTAAAATCGATGTGTGGCTGCTGGCGGACGTTTTCGAGAACTTCCGTGATCAATGTATGAAAACGTACAATCTAGATCCAGCATTTTATTTCATGGCTCCAGGTTACAGTTTCGATTCTATGTTGAAATATACATCAGTCGAATTGCAACTTTTATTCGACTACGACATGCTGCTATGCATAGAAAATGGTACGTAGATTATAATAGTATTTTTTAAATCCAATTAAAATAATTATATTTCTGATAGAGATACGTGGCGGTTTGGTACAGGCTAGCATGCATTATGCTAAGGCGAATAACGATAAAGTGCCTGATTATGATGAAACTAAACCAAAATCGTGGCTGGTGTATCAAGACTGCAATAACCTATACGGCTGGGCAATGGCGGAATCAATGCCATACACCGGCTTTTAAGTGGGTTGAGCCTAAACTTGATGGACTTAACGACATGGATGAAAACTCCCCCATCGGTCGAATATATGAGGTTGACGTGAAGTACCCAGCAAAACTTCATGATGACCATAACGATTTGCCATTTTTACCCCAAAACGGAATACCCAAATCGTTTAGTTCGTCTGCAGTCTTAAACCGTTGTACACGTATATTTTTTCGCTTCGTCTTTAAAATAATTTAATTCACAGTTTATATTTTTGTTCAACATCATTGTGTTTATATAATTTAATATGTTTAAATGTGAACAGTGCCCGTCGGTTTTCACCGCGAAACGTAATTTGACTGCTCACCAAAAAAAATCACGATGGTGTTCGTTTTCCATGTACCGTTTGCCCTTTGATATTTAGCTTCAAACCCAGCCTCAACAAGCATATGAAGAACATTCATGGTATGTATTAATAGTTTACATTTTATTTAATATTTTTATTAAACCAGTTATAGTACTAAAAGTCTGCGATAGGTGTTAAGAATTACCTTTACAAACACATTTTTACTAAACATGAAATCTAAAATTAATTTTTCCATTTTTTATTGCTAAAGCTGTACTTTACAATTACACTAGGAATTGTTTGGAAGAGGAAGGTTTTCAATGTTTCATCAAGTTTACTTTATTCTTAATCCTGAACCCGGCGCCTTGCAATAACTTAGAAAGTGGTGGCATGCAAAAGCATCGCTCTCGCAGTACTGCCCAAAAAAAAACTGTTTTCGGCGCTTACATGAATAAATTCATGTTTGTGAAACGTTGTCGGTACGGCAACTTGGACATGTTTACCGAATTTTTAAAAAAATCTGATAAACTTTATGATCCACTATTGAGTAATGACTTCACCAAATATAGCGACGGCGGCGACGACGACAATAATTAGAATTATTCTGATTGTAGTACTGGATGTTCTGATACGCACACGAACAAAAAACATGACTAGAGTTATGTACAAAAAAGAAAAAGGAAGTTGGAAGATTATCTGGTGAAAAAGAGGAAATGATAAATTTTTTCAATAAATTGCCAATATTACCATTTCACTATTGTAGATCCAGTTCTAATAAGGTATACCTAGAATCATTTTTGGAATCAAAGACTGCCTTGTATAATGCCTGTGAATCTGAATCTAGCCCAAACTAGAAAAAAGGTAATTTGCAAAACTTGTTTTTTTTTTCAAGAATTTGACAGAAGGAATCTTGCTTTATAGTAAAGCATAACCCATTGGGCCTACTGTATAAACTGGTCATGGGAAAACTCTCAATGCCTCCACCCATCCTTAGAGCTGGACACTTCTGGGCGCATGAATACTATAATAGTAAAATATTTATTCAAGTGGACGATATCGAAGATCAGAATTGGATGCCAGGCAACTGTTCAAAGAAATCAAAACGAGACACTGCTGTGTCTGTGAATGGTACTTGTGGCAGCTAAAAATGAATGCCAAAAGTTGAGTTCATTGTGGTCTCTTCTACCAATTCGTTGTAAGATCAAGAAAGTGTTTAATGTTCTACCTACCAATCTATGTTTGAAAACTCCAGAAGGACCAGAGTTGCTAAACCAAGAAGGAATCATGGCAGATCTTAAAATCTTGTAGCTGGATCTGGGTTTACGAATTTGGCAAATTATTTGATTTCAGTTGGTTCTAAGTATGGACAGTATTTTTTGAAGCTTTTGTATCTCCGTTTTTATTGGGTGAAGTTGCACACGAAACCAATGAATACTATAAGAAAAATATGTATGCACATAATATGTCATGTCACGATGCAAAATGGTCTGACACTTCATCTGAAGAGTTGTATTTATTTATTGCACTACATATGCTTATGGCAAGAAATAAAACACTTGATATATCAGAATATTTGGATCTATACCTTAAAATCGATGTGTGGCTGCTGGCGGACGTTTTCGAGAACTTCCGTGATCAATAGTAGAATGAAATAGGCGGTTCTGGAACCTCTTCCTCTTCTTTTAACTCTTCCTCCTCTTCCTCCTCCCTCTTCTTTCAACTCTTCCTCTTCTTTTCGCCGCCCATCACGTACGTGGCCAACATATGTTATCAATGTAATCTGTTATCTCTGCTGTTATCTATTTTGTTATCACAAATATTTATTCCTCTTCTTTTCGCCGCCCATCACGTACGTGGTCTAACATATGTTATCAATGTAATCTGTTATCTGTTATCTATTTTGTTATCACAAATATTTATTCCTCTTCTTTCAACTCTTCCTCTTCTTTCACCGCCCATCACGTACGTGACCAACATATGTAATCTATTATGTTTTGTTATCACAAATATTTATCAGATCGCGTACGTATGCGGGATATATTCACCCCCACCAAACATACCCGTTACCTCCACCGCTCGCAACATATTACAACGCTATCTATTGTTATCATATTATCGTTATATCTCATAACTTAGTGGAAAAAAAAAAAAACGATACCAACGCTACCTGGTATAAGCCACCGTAACCTACCGCCCCTTTCACTTCCCCTTATGCGAGAGACTTGATTTAAAATGACTATTATGGATTTAATACAATAATAAATATATTATTATTCCCACACGGTATAGAGGAAATGTTTTTGTCATTACTAAGCAGGTTTGAATCGGCGACTAATATATTAACTAATTGTCTTTTCTTAGGTATACTTAACGATATCAATTTAAAATGTATATTAGTGATTAATAACCGATATTAGTACTTTTTGCCGGATACGTCTTAATGATAACACATCGGAATGTACGCCCTACCACGTTAAAACTCTATACGTTTCATATTAACTAATGACCATTTTAAAAATTCGCTCACTCCATACGACCTGCCCGAACAGGCTTTCAGTGTTTCTCCAGCCTTGTACATCGTCTCACCATAACCTCTCTCGCGTTTAAAACGTTTTATTCAAAGTGTTCTTTATATACTTTTAAACATGGCTGGTTCAATCGAAAACAACTCAGCGTTATACAAGAAGACCTTTACTTATGTGGCACCTACGCCACCGGCCAAACTCATCGATTCAACAAACTTCACGATAGACTTTGCTGAACGTAAGTTTTTACACGTCGGTCTGGATCCTACGAAGAAATTCGATGTATCAATATTAATAATTACACCGTCACGTTTCGTTAAAATAACCGTGGACTTCTTAAGACGTATTTTTTCATTGATGGGGCAAATTTTATCTCACATTTTGGATACTACTCATCAATATAGAAGGTTTATATTTCTCGAAACCGAATCTATGTCGATCTCAAATATGAGGTATAAAGGCGAAACCGTACTAGTTATTGAATCGAAGACCGAAGCCGGATGTCGAATTTTACTTAACCGAAATGATCTTATGGCAATTCAATATTTGGAGTGGACTATTTTTGAAAATGTATCAAGAAAAATAGAAATTATAAAACCTATAGTACAAAATGAAATTGAGAAAATGGCAGTACATTTTTTCTCTCTGCACGATGGAAAAACCACTTCTATGGACGACATGATATCGATTATTGCCAGCAGTCGTGGTGAAAACATACAAAAAACAGAAAATTGTATACTAAGCGAGTTAAAATTATTCGCAACTCAACAGATTGCCACCCGTTGGTTTGAAATGCAGGAGACTAAAGAATTAAAGGTAATATAATATGGTTTATTGATTTGAAAATGATATAAATTTTTCTTCGCTATTAGCGATAACCTTTATGCTGTTAGCATCATAACCTAATTCGGTGATAATAAAGTGTGAATCGTAATTGGATAGGTTATGAAAAAAGCATGGAACAAATTTAGGTTGCTTTAATTTTATATTACACCTAGAGCATAAAGATTGTCTAAATTTACCAGTCAGGTGACAGTGATCACGGACTTTTACATTTGTGTCGAAACTGCATTTACAAAAATTACAATTTTTGTCGGCATTATGTTTTTGGGTATCTTCATCACTCATAATTATAGACACATTGGTCTTTAGCAATTCCTCAATTTTGTGACCCACGTCAACTATATTTTCAAGAAAATGCCTGGCAACATCCTCTCGACTATTACTACCGCGATAAATAACAGGTGTGATAGGTATATTAAATTGTTCGATGAGTTCTAACGGCACGTCATCGGACGCCTTGACTAAAAAACCATAGCTCATAGGTTTGTGCTCGTGTATTATAGTTGTATTTTTACCCCTTAACTCATTAGTCTTAACTAGTAGCGCTTCAAAATCAGCATAAATTGTGAATGGATGTCGTTGAGCATGCTGCCAGTTATCAAATTCTAGTGTTGTATCAACATCGGGCATTATGGGGAGAATCGGCTTATGTGGCCCACAAATTAGTTTATGTTGTTCGAGTCCTAACTGTCCGTTCAATTTATATTTTAAATTTTGATCGTCAAACGATGTGAAGCATCGTTTGCAGAAATATCTTGCATGATCATGTAATGTAATTTGCGAGCGGATTAAGCGTGAGAAATTTGATACGTAAATATAGTGGCCTTTATCGCTTTCGGTGTATAAAATTAAGTCAAAATGCTCGGTTTTTTCATTTTCTGTAACTTTCAACGGAAATATGTGATAATTTGGGCTTTTTGGTGGAGGTGAAGATTTTTTTTGAACTCCGTAGATATTCACAGATACTGTCGGGTTATTTTTTTCGAAAATTTTAACCTCATGCCACGGTGTTGGGAATGATAATCCGGTAAAGTTATATTTATTTTCATGTCGGTAATAATTATCTCCGACACGATGTTTATTTTCCCCTGTTACATGCTTCGCCAGAATAGCCCATTTAAAACAATGGTTATCATTATTTTGCGGGTTAATCGTTGCATGTTTTCTCTCAATAGAATGAGGAAGCTGAATATACGACGAACCAGCTACAGCGTTACAAATATTTGGACGATTTTTACATTGATTCGTCGCATTGTGCGGGTGATTATCGTTATCGCAATCGTTATCAAAATCGTTATCAAAATTAATAATGGGTAGGTTAATGTTATGGGCGTCCCCCATAGGCGTGTACTTATAAACTGATAACAAAAGACCATCGATGGATTCTAACACATACCCACTCCCCTTTGATACATAAATTTCCTCCTCATTTAATAATGTTACAAACGCCTGTTCTATTAATAAGTCTAGGTCAGAATCGATGAAAATTTCTCGGGCCGATGTCTTGAATGACCTATTTTGCGAAGAGTTATCTATATGTGGTTGGTAATATGTGGCTTCGAGCTTTAAATTAAATTTTATCGGGTTAACGGCTACAATTATTTTCAATAATTCAGCGAGTTTAGGTTTTAAATTAGCGAGAAATGAAATATAATTTTCGAAATTGTTCAGATTTTTAGCATAATACCATACAATTTTTCGACCATGTGCGGATTTGACCTCAACGAAACCAGGTCTATTAGCTATATCCATTCGAATTTTTTTCGACTTTATCCGTGAAGCTGTATTTTCTACGTGTACTCGCTTTCCCTCTATCGTAGTCATATAAGAACCTACTTAAATAATAAAATTGACATAAATATAGCGCCGAGAACATACAAAAAAAAAAAAAAATCTTACCTGCAACATTGCATAGGCCGGCATGTTGAGCATTTTCGAGGACTTTCACACACATTTCATCGTACCCGTCATCAAATCTATTGTTTGGTATATTATTCACATTTTGAATCTGATTCGAGGGGCCCGCTGGCTGATCTGGTACTACAATATTCTGAGCGATTTCTACTTCACCCTGTTGTAACAGTGGTCGAGCAGCTTATAAAATAAATATTGCATTAAATATAAAAAAAAAAAATATAAAAATATAAAAAATATTTAAAAAAATCTTACCTGCAACATTGCATAGGCTGGCATCTTCAGCATTTTCGAGGACTTTCACGCACATTTCATCATACCCATCATCAAATCCATTGTTTGGTAAATTATTCACATTTTGAATCTGATTCGAGGGGCCCGCTGGCTGGTCTGGTACTACAATATTCTGAGCGATTTCTACTTCACCCCGTTGTAACAGTAGTCGGACAGCTTATAAAATAAATATTGAAATAAATATTAAATTACAAAAAAATAATAATTTAAACATACCATGAACGATTTTCATATGCCTTTTCATGTTCGATTTTTGAGTAAATTTTTTTAAACACATAGTACACGAATAACACACGTTGTTATGTGTTTTCTCGTGCCTGGTCAAATTATCCTTACGCGTAAACGAGGCAACGCACTGTTCGCATTGAAACATGGTAAAATATAGCAAATTTTTATAAATTTAAAAAAAAAAAAATGTATTAAGACGGAGCGAACGATAAAATAAGTCTATCGTAGAGGGTCTGCGAACAGTGACCGATAAGCGGCTCTTACAGCGAGGAGATTCTCAAATTGAGACATTATTGGGTGGTGATTAATTCGTCAATTTAAAGTGAATTAATATATTAAAGAAATAGCTCCTTTATGTATAAATAGTGTTCAGCCGTGTCCGGCATAAAGTACTAATATCGGTTATTAATCACTAATATACATTTTAAATTGATATCGTTAAGTATACCTAAGCCATTTACAAAAGGCAATTAGTTAATATATTAGTCGCCGATTCAAACCTGCTTAGTAATGACAAAATCATTTCTTCTATACCGTGTGGGAATAATGAATCCTTTTTTGTACACAAATAGTATTCAGCCGTGTCCGGTATACTGTCACCTATTCATATATTATATCTCCTATTGGCATTTCTTCTACAGTACTGTGTATATAAAGCTATACTAACTAAAAGTATATATTTTCGAAATAATATAAACTGGTGTATGGTTAAAATGATAAATTTATTAAAAATTTTGTAATCTTTCCAATATAAAATGTAGTGTTTCAGCTGTAAAGTTGAATGCTGATAGGATAATTATGGCTTTATGATACCATTCTACTCGACGACGCCTCGTATCTTCAGAAATGATGTCCTCAATTCGTCGGAATCCGTATACTATTTGAATTACTATGTAGTATTGGGTATGTTGACGGATCCTCTGTGTAGAGTAAAATAAATCGCAGAATGACATCCGTAACTATAATGATTTGAATGATATTACTAAAACAATTCTTTTTAATTTATATATATATAAGCTTACTAAGGTCTCATCCACTGGAAACGAATAATCTGAATGATTATCATTCATTACCATAGCCAATACTCTAAATTCTAAATTGTGCATTTTTGAAAATGAACCTGCCCTCGTTGCCCAATCCATCATTCTTTTGTACGAGGTATGTGCCTCCAAATAATCCTCAAAAATACCTCTCAGAGTATCCGTAATAATAGGAGGAAATACCATATGGTTAGTGGTAATTTCATTTAACTCACTATACAAAAAATAAATAAATATTGAATTACTAGAACAACAATTTAGGATTTACCGTTCTTGAAAACCTTCACCGTATATAGAAATGAGCTCAGCGCGTGTTAGTAACCTGTATTCTTCGATTCTTTTTTCTCGACACATATTTCAATTTTACAGAAATTAAAAATAAAATTCACTTTGAGTAGTTTCAAAACTAAAAAAAAATGTGTAATGGATCTGAAAACAGAGTGGTCGATAAGCGGCTCTTGAGTTTTAACGTGGTATTTAACGATGTACTATCATTAAGACGTATCCGGCAAAAAGTACTAATATCGGTTATTAATCACTAATATACATTTTAAATTGATATCGTTAAGTATACCTAAGAAAAGACAATTAGTTAATATATTAGTCGCCGATTCAAACCTGCTTAGTAATGACAAAAACATTTCCTCTATACCGTGTGGGAATAATAATATATTTATTATTGTATTAAATCCATAATAGTCATTTTAAATCAAGTCTCTCGCATAAGGGGAAGTGAAAGGGGCGGTAGGTTACGGTGGCTTATACCAGGTAGCGTTGGTATCGTTTTTTTTTTTTTCCACTAAGTTATGAGATATAACGATAATATGATAACAATAGATAGCGTTGTAATATGTTGCGAGCGGTGGAGGTAACGGGTATGTTTGGTGGGGGTGAATATATCCCGCATACGTACGCGATCTGATAAATATTTGTGATAACAAAACATAATAGATTACATATGTTGGTCACGTACGTGATGGGCGGTGAAAGAAGAGGAAGAGTTGAAAGAAGAGGAATAAATATTTGTGATAACAAAATAGATAACAGATAACAGATTACATTGATAACATATGTTGGCCACGTACGTGATGGGCGGCGAAAAGAAGAGGAAGAGTTGAAAGAAGAGGAATAAATATTTGTGATAACAAAATAGATAACAGCAGAGATAACAGATTACATTGATAACATATGTTGGCCACGTACGTGATGGGCGGCGAAAAGAAGAGGAAGAGTTGAAAGAAGAGGGAGGAGGAAGAGGAGGAAGAGTTAAAAGAAGAGGAAGAGGTTCCAGAACCGCCTATTTCATTCTACTATCAATGTATGAAAACGTACAATCTAGATCCAGCATTTTATTTCATGGCTCCAGGTTACAGTTTCGATTCTATGTTGAAATATACATCAGTCGAATTGCAACTTTTATTCGACTACGACATGCTGCTATGCATAGAAAATGGTACGTAGATTATAATAGTATTTTTTAAATCCAATTAAAATAATTATATTTCTGATAGAGATACGTGGCGGTTTGGTACAGGCTAGCATGCATTATGCTAAGGCGAATAACGATAAAGTGCCTGATTATGATGAAACTAAACCAAAATCGTGGCTGGTGTATCAAGACTGCAAATAACCTATACGGCTGGGCAATGGCGGAATCAATGCCATACACCGGCTTTTAAGTGGGTTGAGCCTAAACTTGATGGACTTAACGACATGGATGAAAACTCCCCCATCGGTCGAATATATGAGGTTGACGTGAAGTACCCAGCAAAACTTCATAATGACCATAACGATTTGCCATTTTTACCCCAAAACGGAATACCCAAATCGTTTAGTTCGTCTGCAGTCTTAAACCGTTGTACACGTATATTTTTTCGCTTCGTCTTTAACCCTTAACTACACGCGCTGGTGTACTTTGTACACCAATATTTTTGTTTATCTTGTTCTATTTTAGTTTTTATTGGTTTTCAGTTATTCTCCTAATCTAACCTTTTCTTATCTAATATGTAATAGTTATTAATCCATTTCAGTCGTCATTTGATGTTTGTAGCCGCACAAACAAGCTCCGTATAAAATATTTTGGTATCGGTGAACGAAATACACCGCGCGTGTAATAATGTAAGTATTTTTTACGTCTTATATTGACTCATAATTCCGTTTATTTTTCTAATATTTTATTATTATATAATCATTATATTATTTAATCATATTATTATTATTATACTAGGTCAAAGCTTACGCCAAATGATGCGAATGACATATTAGATATGGAAACGTCGGAAGAAGAAGTGGGAGGTGATGAAGACGACAATGAAGTAAGAATAGTAAATAATAGTGATCATGACAGTAACTCGTGCTTGGAATACAGTTCATTTGAGGATTCCGATAGTGATGATGATAATATTGAGCTTGAATATTTTATCGGTAAAGATAAAGCAACAAAATGGTCTAAGACACCATTGAGAAGTAAATTTGCTAAAACTAAAAAAAAATATAATAAATATAATACCTGGTTCAAAATTTACAACTGACGAAATTCAAAATGAAGTAGGGGCTTTCCACATAATATTTTCAGACAAAATGGTTGATGAAATTATTCATTACACCAATATGTATATTTCGACAGTTCAAAAAAACTATAAAAGAGATAGAGATGCCAAATTTATAACAAAAAATGAAATGATGGCATTTTTTGGTTTGTTGATTTTGTCAGGAATAAAAAAAGGGAATCACACCAACTTTCTTGAACTTTGGGCTACAGATGGTACTGGAATTGAAGTTTTTCGGGCTTGTATGGGCTGTAACCGTTTCCTTTTTATTTTGAGTTCAATAAGATTCGACGATAGAACCACTAGAAATGATAGAAGATCTGAGGACAAACTAGCTGCTGTGAGGTCAATGCTTGATCAATTTGTATAAAATTGTAAAACAAGTTACTGCCTTAGTGAATATTTGACCATTGACGAAATGTTAGTCCCATTTAGAGGTCGTTGTAGTTTTATTCAGTATATACCAAGTAAACCTGCAAAATATGGCTTGAAAATATTTGCACTGGTTGATGCAAAATCATTTTATACAGGGAATTTAGAAATTTATTGTGGGACGCAACCAGACGGGCCTTACAATATGTCTTCCAAGCCATTTGATATTGTCATGAGATTACTTGACAATGTAACGGGATCAAATCGTAACCTAACATGTGATAATTGGTATACTAGTTATCCCTTGGCTACTGAATTACTAAAAAAGCAAACAACTATAGTAGGAACATTGAGAAAAAATAAAAAGGAGATTCCAGTAGACTTTCAACCACATAAAAATAAATCAATTAATTCTTCATTTTTTGGATTTCAAAAAGAAATAATGATAACATCATATACTCCTAAAAAAAATAAAGCTGTAATTCTATTATCAACTATGCATAATGATACGTCAGTAAATAGTGAGACAAAAAAACCTGAAGTTATACACTTTTACAATTCCACAAAAGGAGGCGTGGACACTGTCGACCAAATGTGTGGGAATTATTCAGTCTCTAGGAGAACACGCAGATGGCCTTTATCAATATTTTTTCAACTTCTCAACATTGCAGGTATAAATGCAAATATTCTGTATAACAATACACAAATAGAAAAAAAAACATAAGAATAGGAGGTCATTTCTAAAATCACTTTCAATGAATTTGATGAATAATCACTTGAGTGAAAGATCACAGATGACAAATCTCCCTACTGACATAAAACATTTTTTATCAAAATATGAAACAAAAGAAGTGGACGTTCAAGAACCTCCAACAAAAATACGAAGTCGGTGCTATTTGTGTGGAAGAGCCAAAAATAGGGTGACAACAATACAATGTTCTTCATGTCAGAAGTTTACATGTAAAGAGCACGTAAAAGCTGTTGTCAGATGTGAAAGATGTATAATAAGTCAGGATAGTCAGGATAGTGAGTAAGATTTAATTTAAGTTAGTAAAAATTATTTGACAATTAAGACATTTTTACTTTTATCAATTATAATATATAGTAATAACAAAATTTTTTTTTTATTAAATTTTCTTTTTATAATTAAATTTAAAACAATATTAAGTAGTACTTTGTTCTTTTATTAGTAAATAAAGTCAAATATATATGCAATACGACATTGATTTCTGTGTAAAACAAATTGGTGTATAAAATACACCGCGCGTGTAATTATTGAAAAAAAAATGGCGCGTGTAGCTAAGGGTTAAAATAATTTAATTCACAGTTTATATTTTTGTTCAACATCATTGTGTTTATATAATTTAATATGTTTAAATGTGAACAGTGCCCGTCGGTTTTCACCGCGAAACGTAATTTGACTGCTCACCAAAAAAAATCACGATGGTGTTCGTTTTCCATGTACCGTTTGCCCTTTGATATTTAGCTTCAAACCCAGCCTCAACAAGCATATGAAGAACATTCATGGTATGTATTAATAGTTTACATTTTATTTAATATTTTTATTAAACCAGTTATAGTACTAAAAGTCTGCGATAGGTGTTAAGAATTACCTTTACAAACACATTTTTACTAAACATGAAATCTAAAATTAATTTTTCCATTTTTTATTGCTAAAGCTGTACTTTACAATTACACTAGGAATTGTTTGGAAGAGGAAGGTTTTCAATGTTTCATCAAGTTTACTTTATTCTTAATCCTGAACCCGGCGCCTTGCAATAACTTAGAAAGTGGTGGCATGCAAAAGCATCGCTCTCGCAGTACTGCCCAAAAAAAAACTGTTTTCGGCGCTTACATGAATAAATTCATGTTTGTGAAACGTTGTCGGTACGGCAACTTGGACATGTTTACCGAATTTTTAAAAAAATCTGATAAACTTTATGATCCACTATTGAGTAATGACTTCACCAAATATAGCGACGGCGGCGACGACGACAATAATTAGAATTATTCTGATTGTAGTACTGGATGTTCTGATACGCACACGAACAAAAAACATGACTAGAGTTATGTACAAAAAAGAAAAAGGAAGTTGGAAGATTATCTGGTGAAAAAGAGGAAATGATAAATTTTTTCAATAAATTGCCAATATTACCATTTCACTATTGTAGATCCAGTTCTAATAAGGTATACCTATTGATAACAATTTGAATGACAAAATTCGTTGTTATCAGGTTGCTATTACTATGAATATAAGAATCTAATTATGATAAAATTAGTTATTAGTAAATTATAATATAATGTCTAGTACCATAACTGTTATTTAG
>CM040631.1:58976948-59022948 GCA_022818045.1 Neotoxoptera formosana | reverse complement strand
TTACTATAGTTACCATTCACAATAAATAATATTTTATTTTATTTAAATTTATCAATAACAATAATAATCAATAATTTTTTTCCATACCGTCTGTATATAAAATAATTTTATACCATACGTGTTTAATACTTCGTATAATACAATTTTATATCACTGTAGGTATAATATACAAATTCACATCTCTATATAGATCGTATATATTGTATAATAATATGCAATATTAATTATTCGTCTGCAATTTTGTGTTGAGTGGTGGTGGTGGACCTATCGGAAAAACTACTCAAAGATCACAAAATCAACAGGTTTTACGTGTTTTTTTTTCTGTATAGGCATTATGAATTCGGCGTGCATAGAAAACCAAATAATTTTGGTATATTTCCTGTGTATGTGGCTCCATAATAATATATAATTTAACATTGCTCGTGTATGATGCATCAAATTAAAATATGTAATCTAAACCGTTCAATGGTGTATAATCAGACTTTGATGTGTTGTCTGCAGTAAGTAGGTGGTCCGCATCGGAAGTCGCTGAAAATGACTCAGAGAAACAATAAAAGTGTCCGAAAACGCGGAATAATTTTTCATTCAGACATTGTACATTAATAATAATCGTACCTAATAATAACGAAATAAAGCGGTTTCGAGCTTGTATATATTATAGTGTTATAATTATTTGTACTGCAGAGTATATTATAATATGCATTCAATTATATTGAAACGCAAACGTTAAATTATTAGACGAAAAAAATACCCACTTAACACACGCATTAACAAAGAAAAAAAGGCAGAACGATGTCACTGCAAATTATTCTACTAGCTGCAATATTTATTTGACGATTTACTTAAATTTAATAGTATAACAAACTAATATTATTACTTTTATATTATGTATATTATAAAGAGTCCAATCAAGTAATATGATCGCTAATATTATATTGTTTCGTCGTGCTCGTGTATAGTATATTTTATTCATCATAATATTCATAAGCATAAGTCATGACTATACCTATAACCTAATAGTCCTAAAGGCATTCGTGTGGCGACTGAATATTTTGTTATATCCATTATAATCAATGAATATTTTGTAGTCTGTAGAGTAGGTAGGGACGTACAAACATGTTCGTTTCTCGTTTAATTTACATTGGAGAAAATTTTAACAGTGGCTTGTTGTAAGATAAAATATATAACTAAATAATAATAATAATAATAATAATATAAATATTATAACTATACGAGTATATTATACTAATTATAATAGAATTAATAGCAATTCAATTTTTTTTTTATGAATAATCCACTTTAAGAATGATTAATTATTTAAATTTTTTATGTATAAAATATACAATTTTAAATTAATAAAACAATGTTTGTTATTTGTTTTATTTTTTTTAGAACATTTTCCGGTTGGTTTTTATTGCTACCTTTCCTAATAAAAGGTTTATGCCATAACTTACAAGTATGATAGGCGATTTTAGTTTTAATATTTTATTAAATTCGAGATGAATATTTTTATATTTTATACAACTTCTCAAATAAAAAATACTCTATAAACAATCTTTACAGACTTCAATATTAGTTTTAAGTAATGAAATAGTTTTTTATAAATGTTTAAATATAGTATCTGTGCAAAATGCAAATAGAATATGTTTAATGATTTTTTATAAGTCCAAAGAGAGTAGATTAAAACTAAACTGATCGTAAAGTTACAAAATTATATTAATAACAAATATTTACATTCATATTTTCGGTTCAAATAAACAGTTGGTAGTCGATAATATTATGAGCTATCATATACAGTATGTATATAATATGTTTAGTTCATTTGTTCAGTAATTGATCAACTCTTACAGTTTTTTATAATTATTTTTTAATCCTCACTAAAATATCCCTGTTCACGGCTGCTGTTTTATGAACATTGATCGTGAAACGTGCTATAATATCACCATAATAAATAATTATATGTTGATGGACTATACTCCTAGAATTTGAAAAAAATGTTTAAAACAGTTTCTGATCTTAACATAATAATATGTATTTACCTAGTAATAGATAATTTTATAACTCTTGTTTAGTGGTTCTCAAAATGTTGAACAAAAATAAATTAAAATCACTTAGGTACATCAAGATGTTGAAGTTAACAATGGATGTGATTTAAATGTGATGATAATTACATTAATACGCACCGTAGCTATTTCCACCACTTTTGCTGTTACAACTTGTTTTCGATTTTCTATCGAGATTGTAGATACTAAAGTTCCACAGACCCAGTTAACTATAATTTACTCCTCCATACACGACATACCTAACCACGTTTCTCAGCTAAATATAATCATAGTCCAGATCATAATATATAATATTATATTTAACCAAGGTGTGTTCAATTTTTTTTATAAGTTTCCTGACATTCGGATATTAACCATTAAAGGTTTTACCACTAAATTATATTTTTACAATAAACTAACATAACATTACCTAAGTTTAAACTTCAAAAAATTAACATTATTAAAATTATAATTCATATACCTACTACATTGTATTTACATTCTTCGTAATGTGATGTGGTCCGATTGTCGTAGTCTCTTTCATTATAATATTTACTCTGGGTTTTGGTATTTGGTTTTGGATTTGGTATTAAAAAACACTGTTTTAGTTTTCGATTTTACCAGTATAGGACTTGTCTAATATAGAAAACGAGTCCAAACGTTTTATCACCGTTGCCCCGTTAGTCCCATTTAAGAATTATTGAGTTTTATCAATATATTTTCTTTGGCAATCCTCATAATATTTGCCATATGAAGCACACAGTTGAATTTTCTACAACGCATCAAATATTCTAATTGATAATAACTTGTTTTCACGTCCACAGCATACAGACGGAGCTTTGCTCGGACGTGTAAAGGTGTCCATCCGCAGAAGTGAAAGGGAAATGTTGAACGTGAAAATAAATATGTGAATACAATATCGATTATAAAATATTGTTAAAAATATATCATCAAGCTTATTATTATGTCATGTAGATGTGTAATAATTTTAAAAAATATACTCAGCAGGTATACAATTATGTACTTATGCGTGTTGTATAAATCTAAACTAAATGGAATGCTTTACAGTTAACATAACATAATTATAATTCAATAATAATTAGTATGACAAAATATTTTTCAATCCAACTGATTTATGCATTGTATTTTATAATGTATTATCATTTATCGCATTCAATTTAGGAGTTTTATTTTTAGAGTTTCATACCAGTCAGTTAATAAGCAAAATAATAAAGTCTCAGACATTTACTATACACTCGGTAATCTCAATCACTTATTAATATTGGAATGATGTTTTGACCACTCATCAATAGACAATTCTATCCCCTGTTTAATGAATAAAAACGACCAAGCTACTTATTTTTTTTTCCAGAGAATATATTTTTAATAGAAAGCAATGTCAAAAATAATATGTTGTTTAACATAAATTGATTTCTCGTATCCTTCCTTTCTAGATTGCACAAAGAGATGTTATAATTTGAAAAGCTCAAACATTCTCTTGATTCAGTTCTTGAAAGTACAACATTTCGTTACAAGATTTTATTGTTATAGCAGATAGGTATTTTATATATTTTTTAGATTAAATTCCTATGACCCACACTACCCAATATAGTGCTATATGTAGTACTATGTATTGCAATGTTTACAGATTAGTAGATAACAGCGTAACACGAAACTAAAATGAAGGACCAAATTACATAAAACTCACAAATTTTACACTGCAGATATCGTGAAAACTTTAAGCTTTAAAATCTATCGAAAATTAATCTAAAATATTCGTCTTGATAAATTTAGACTAAAATTATTGGTTGTCGAATCCGGTTACCTATTCGAAAACATGTAATGTGCAATTAATTTTCCAGTGGCTGAACTACATGTAGTTATTTATTTTTTTTAAATAAAAGTCGTGATTTTATAAATTTTTTTGATGCGGAAAGATATTTTTACTCACGTATTGTACGCGTATTCAGTAAACTGAATAGATTGCAATATGTTTAAAATGTTGTATGTTTGTTTGCCTGGCCTTAAGGCGTAGACATTTTTACATTCTAAATTTATTTTCATACCAACTATTACAGTACAAAATTAAGTTGGTAGGTATCTAACTTCTAGACTCTGAGCAGTGTTGGAGTTTCACGTTTTAGTTAATAGTCGTTTTCTTGAACGTTATGGACATATTATAGGAACAGAATGGTGAAAAAAAAGTAAAATCAAGCACCTCACCTGTGTTTAGGTATTGAGTTAGTAGTCTATATCACTTTCGTTTAATTATTGTCCCTATTTCGTTAAGATATAAGAGAATTTGTAAAATTGTATAAAAAAATAGTATACATTTTAGAATGTTAGTAAAAATGTGCGTTGAATATAATATAGTGATATAGTATTATATGAAAGTAATTTTACCAAATCATGCAATCCCAAGAACCTGGTTAAATTATGGATAAACTAACAGAAAATAAATAATATCTGTTAGTGGTAAGCGGACTGTGTAGGTAAAAACTGTTCGGCTTAGGTTGAATGGTGAAAATTAGTGTATACACGGTATTCTAAATTCATAGCCGGGTCGATATTATTGTAAATAAGACAATCTTTGATAATATATTGAACAGAGTGCTGGCCAGCTGACGGGTATAAATAAAATACTACTTTAGCAATAAAACACAGATGGCACGTAAATAACAAAAAATATATAAACCAAGTAATCCATGGTCGGGCGATGAGGTGGTGCGGTGTTGTGGGTTCAGGTAGCTGCAGTTGACGATGGGAGCTGCAGCTAGATGACGGCGGTAGAATGGAAAGGATTATGGTGATTGGTGTACAAAACGGTGTTGGTGGTATCTCGACGGTGAAAAAATGGTGACAAAATAAACAAGAAATTACAATTACGTACAGAGCAACGGGTCAGTCCTTTATCAACTACAACAACCGTATAATGTGTTCAACACATATAGGATGATTGCGTATCACAACGATACCGCAGATAAGGTATGGCGATTGGAGAGTAGAGGTGTACTAGGTGTAAGACGTATCGACGGCGGAAAGACTGTGATTAAACAATCGATATCGTAAACAATATCTTAGACAGAAGATATAACATAATATTAAAGTCTTGGATAACATAAACATGGCATGTTCTTTATAGCGTATATTATTATTATAAGTGTAAACCTAAAGACATACAATATTATATGGAGTTTTATTGAATTATACATTATTTATTGTGTCAGCAGTTCATAGATTCATAAATAATAATTTAACGATATTCTCTGAGCGGATTGAAGACGTTATTGAGTTTACATGTATATTTGATGTTATTATTTTATCGTGTAAAAATAAGACTATAATAATACATGTTATTTTTCGTTTGTATGAATGGCCATAGTCGGAGTTCAATCGGTTGGATATTGAATTCATATTTAATGATAAATATTGAACTTGTAAAAAAATTACGGCATTGTATAAAATATGTATTGTTGAGGAGGTAGTTAAGTTTTGAAACTTGAAGCAAGTACAAAAAGATCGATATTATAAGAATTTATATTTAGTAGAATTAATTTACTTACAGTTGACTACATTTTAATAATTTTTTACTCAATGCGAGTGCAATAAAATGATTGGTAGTATGATGTTCTTTTTCCTAGAAAATCATTTTTAGCGAAATTTAAGAAATGTAATATAGCATGCTTAATGTTTATCCGTTTATCGACTGTACGAATATTCTCATTGGGTTTTTATTAAAAACTCAAATATTGGTGTCTAAAGTCTTCACTTAAACAATTAAGCAATGTTTTTAAAATCATTTATTTAAAATTGCAGATATATGGCACTTCAGGTTTAGAAGGCACATTTAGTGATTGAAAACTTAGACTGTTCTAATACAGTTATAATAATTGTTAACATAATTAAAAACATGCAATATTATTGACTTTGAAATTCTTTACCGATACAAAATATTACATATAATTTATTTAATTTGTTGTATATGCAAAATATACCTACACTATGCAAGTGTTTTGATTCGGTAAATAGAAATAATCAATCTATATGCAATACTTTAAGATAAAGTTAATATTGCTTTAATATTTCAATTTTATTATTTAGCGGAATAATGATCTATAATGTGTGTTTATGATTAACTAAAATAGAGTTTAGGCAACATCCAGAATGGGCTATATTAGAATTATTATTTTGAATTTTATTATAAAATCAATAGTATTAACTTAAAACTTAAAATATTAAAAAATATATATATATTATATCTTTGAATATTGTTCGTTTTTTAATAAGTTATTCAATTATGTATATATTATATTTTAATTTTTATATTAACAATAGTTTCGGTGTACCTACGTTGTATCTATACTTCTTCGTAAATAATTAAAGTGAAAACCATATATAACGCGTATATAATCATATAATATATTATACCCGAACGACACCCATTTGAGTGCGGAGTACAATAATTAATGGAGCATACGGTCTATAGCTGTTAACTGCGTGATGATGCAGTTCAGAAATATTTCACCGACCCTTCTGTGTCAAATTGCGAATTCCGTTAAAAAAAAAAAAGGATAGAAAGAAAGAAGGGTGTCTTATTAGGGTCTAGTAGGTATACCCAGCTGCAGGCGTGTGTACGCGTCTAATTAATAGCAGTAATGGCGGGCGTTCGACGAAATTGCCGGTATCCATCAGGAATTTTCGACATTTTTACCTACGCCTCCGTCGTGTACCTACTATATTATATCGGGTGCCTATAATATTATAACGCGCCTATAATATTATATTTTGGAGGCAAGAACGCGGTCGGTCTTATATGTTATACTCTCTGTAAATTAATAGTTCGTTTCTCGGTGGGTGCAATTGGAACGTGCTAAACACAATGCAGCCGACGACGCCGCCTCGCGACCGTCGCGGGGTAGACCGATGCTGGAGCCATTCGACGGGCTTGGGTTTCGTAATTATCTTTTTTTTAATCTAAAAACAAATTATAGCCCCCATCATGCGCGCATCAACAAGTAGGCAGGCAAACAGGTATGTATGATATACAGATACAGTCGTCCGATAGTGTTTGCTGGTTGTGTAGGTGAGAGGGTTGGGGGTGGGCGGTAAGGAGGAGAACACGGCTGCAGGCTGCAAATTACCTGAACACATGCCTATGTACGGTCGAAGGCGGAAAAAAAAAACTGGAACTATAATATTATAGTATGGATATATGTGTTTACTACGAGATGTAGCCATGTAGGTATATATTATTATTATTAAATTATATATCATATTATTATACATGCCTACCAGACAAAAAATAATATCTCCACGTTTTGTTTTTTATGTAACAATTGTTGTTATTATTTATTACACGGTACCTATTGCAGTTGTCTTATGATACTTTTAGTGGTGTTTCAGACCTATGAGATTTAACGAATTTCACCAGTAAAATGATGATACACACAATCACTTCGACTACCTATCCAGGTAATGTATAATGGTCACAGTTCAACAACAATTGTTTTAAAACACTTTTATCTAAAAATTAAAAATACGTCATAAACTATACGTCTAATGAACAAATAATGTAATGCCATAAATAATTATATTACTCATAAAAACGTTCCTTAAAGAACATATAATATTAGAGTTTATTAAAAAGTAACTCTGAAAAAAGTTCATTTAACTTGTAATCTCTTAATCTAATTTAGTGTTATAAAATAATAGATTATAACTTGTAGATGAGTGTAGTTCGTGATTAATCCGTAAACAGTTGCATCAAAAATTAACGTCTCGTTGCTTATTCATTACGGTAGGTTAGTTAAACCATATTATAATTTATATTATAAATTACGAGTTTTATTATTTGAATAGATTTTAATTGCAGAAAAAAACATAAAAGAATATTCATATCATATTGATATCATAACAACCATTTTATAATATTATGTCAGTAGAACTGGTTAATTTGTACGTAAAACAAAATGTTTATGGTATTATTATTGTAGTTCGATTACGCTTTTATAGTATCTCAACGACGAACAATTCAAGAATAAATAAACCAAAAAATAAAATAAAATGGATTGGTATGCAGTATTTTTGCTCAACAGATTTGTATTTAAATGTATTTTTATAGTTGTGGGTTGATCCCGATGTTGTGACATAGAAACCATATTTTCTTTGCATCCATAACTTTCACGGTAAAATATTGTACAGCACTTGTATATTATATTCAGCGGTATTTTTTTTTAATGACAAATAAACAATGAACCCACTACGATTGTGTTGTTTATCAGTTATCACCCACATTACCAAAATACGTTGTATTCCAAAATCTTAAAATGCACTTGAAGGAACTGCTTAAATATAAAATATATATTTTACATTTGACTTGAGAGCAATAAATTCTACGCTTATTATTTTCTTTTCTCAGTAATTTATTCTTAACATTATACGGTAGGTATACGTATATGAATGGTAGTTTCATGATGACGCAATGTCACACAATAAGTAGGTAGGTAAACAAAAATGTAACAATTGTCTTCAATAAATATTTCTTCGAATTTATATTGTTCAATAACAAAAAATATTTAATTATTATTTAGCTTCAGTGTGCGTTCAATTTTATTTGATCATCACTCATCACACTTTTACACGCAACTCTTAGGTTCCAACAGCGCTACTTTAGAAAGCATTTTATAATTAATAAATATAAAAATGAATACAATATAGATAACTTTATTACGTTATGTACTTATGTACATTTACAACATTACAGGAATTTCGAAGCCAACGAATAGTGTACGGTTAATTAAACAAAGCGTTACAATATTATATTATATAAAATTAAATAATAATGACGACAAACCAATATTAACCAATATTTCACTGTTTTTAGCTATACCTACCTAGTCTATAAAAATCAAAAGATGCAAGGAAAACGGGATTCCTCGTGTTCTTTACTACAAAAAATGCGTTTACGCCCTTCGCGACTTTCTAATAATCAAATTAGAAATCTCACAGTACATAACACCATGTGATTTTATTGTTGTTAATCGCGATTTTCATTAAACGTTGAGAGTAATGTAACGATGGTAAGGTTTAATGAAACCAAACTGTCGTACATCCTTTATTCCATGTTATTCGGAATGCCCTGCTGCCGCAGTAGCTCCGGCACCCACAGTTACCCCTAAAGTGTGTTTTGCACTCCTTAAAGTAATATATTATCGTTTCGTTTCGTATCCAGTTAGAGTTGTTCGGGTGCGCTGACACAACGCGTACATTCTTTGTTTAAAGTGCAACACACACAGTTAAACATTTTTATGTGTTGTAGACAAATCTATTGGGTCGAGTATTTCGAACGCGATTGTATGTTATTTTTCGGTTCAACGCATTGGTGAAAAAAAAAATTGAAAAAAACATTCTATATACGAACAACATAAACCGTGAATTTTTAAGCAAAGGTAAAGCCAGATTAATTTTACAAAACCGATCTGGTTATTTTGTGTTAATTGACATTTTGAAGTAAATCCAAAAATAATGAAGAGAACGATTGAATACGAGATTCTTCATATGTTCTTTTTACAGAAACCTAACAATCTCAAAAATACGTTTATATTAGTAATTTATATGCATCCTACAATGATCAATATATTTTGAACTTTTGACTCTCTACGAGCTATTTTTAGACAAAAATGTAGCACTTTATTATTGTAAAATTATTGTAATAGTTTAATCAACTTTCCGGTGTACGCACGTTGCCTGGTTATGGTCAGAAAAAAAAGTAGTATCCAGCCCAAAAACATATTTATGTTAAAACGTACCTAATATTTACAATCGAAACATATGTGTTCGGGATTTAATATTTGATAGTAAGGTACATGGTAAATTCCACTGACTTGTATCTGGGTTATATTTTGGCATGATATGTAAATTTCACTAGGTGTCTCGATAACGAAAAACAGGTGCCTAACCTAACCTAACCTATGTAAGCTATCCACCGGTAAAATGGCATTCGATAAGCTGGTCGTGCTTGACATTAGTAAGGGTTCTGTTATGTTTTTGAAATTATTTATCATACACATTTTCAAGTTCATCTACATAATAATTTCTACAAAACCAGTTCACCGCACAATAAATAAAGCACGATTTAATTTAGTTTCTATGACTTTTGTTTGAAACCAATAGACAATTTAAAACGCAATATCAGTATAATATTATTATTATATAATAATTTAATAGTAGGTAAATATTACTTATGAACATGCTACTTTTTCTATTTTTAACATTTGACTGGAGTTGAAAATTACTGTTTCTTAGCAAATTTACAACCCAAGTATTATTTTGAAAGGCATAATATAATATAGTATTGTCTTGGTTCAAAAATGTTTCACTGCATTTCTAGACAAAAGTTGGTGAGACAATAAATCAGTTTTAAATAATTGCAAATAAAAAAAAAAATCTTTATAAAATACCACAATTATTATGAGTAAAACGATGTACATCATTCTACGTTAATAGGTACTACTTGAGGTAAAATAAATAACACATTCGATAATCATGTGAAACAAGAGTGTGAATCACATCATGTGAATCATTTATTAGCGTCGAGTGGAGTTGATTAATGTTGCAATTATTTCAATGATAATAAGTTGTTATAATGTCTAAAAATGTAACTGTTTAGCGGAGTATGTCTGAATTGATCCCGTACGATACAACTGGGCCATCTGTTGTAGTAAAGTTAACGTCCGAAATATTCAAACGTCACGGAGCAGTCACAAAAATTATAATATCTTATGTTCAATTCGTTTGCATCTAACGCGTGTTAGGCACCTACAAACGTTTTGCGAGAATACACGCAACACAATACTACCTGCTCGACACGGTGAGTTGTGAACGACCCCTTAAGAATATATTACTGTAACCTCCCTAAAATAGTAAAATGGGTTATAAATGTGTTGTTTCTGGCCTCTGCAGCCCCGCCGAGAAAGTACAAATTTGCAGCTGCTGTCTTACACGACGATTAGCACCTTTATCACTGTCGATCGTGCAGTAAACGTTATTCATATTTAACGAGACGTACTGAGTCGTAGTTAATTATTGGCATTGTATAATGCGATTTTATTATCGATAACAATATAATCTCGAACTAGTTATTATTTTCCGTAGTTATGATAATAATATTGTGCTTGTCAATCAATGCACACATCATAAGTGCTTTTTGTAAAACGGTAAAATTAAAAGTTATCGCTTTCAAAATGTATACACGGTATTTGATCAAAGGCAGTTTTGCTCATCGTCTGATATTAGTATAGTACACTGTAAAAATTAAAGAATTTCTAGAATAAATATAAGTTTGAAAATGTACAACATTTACAAACATTACTAATAATAGTATAAGCTAAGTTTTTCAATAACTGAACACAAATCAATGAATTTATATATTATAATGATTAATGATGCATAAATTATTGATTAAAGTGAATATAATATAGTTATTATAATCAATCAATTATTATCAAACCACGTTTAGAAAATTAAAAAAAAAATTAAGGCTAA
The DNA here is from genome assembly GCA_022818045.1 of Neotoxoptera formosana. Lineage (NCBI taxonomy): Eukaryota > Metazoa > Arthropoda > Insecta > Hemiptera > Aphididae > Neotoxoptera > Neotoxoptera formosana. The sequence goes on along the minus strand of CM040631.1, from coordinate 59,011,363 downwards.
AACTTTTTCCCCCTCACCACTCAATAATTATCCTATAAATGCTAGGAGAATATCATAATATTTTCAGTTTTGGGTGGTACACAAATATATTATTAATGGTCTAATAAAAAAAAAATGTATAATATTTTCATTAATGTTTTCTTACAATATATATTTAATCAATAATTTAAACTTTCAAAACACTTTTAAACACTTTCTTGTGTGTTTTTCAATGTTTAAAATATATTAAACGTCCTATTTTTAATGTTAGATAATTTTTTTTTTTTAATTGTATACCTCTAATTTCAAAGACGGTGGAGCAAAAAAAAAAAAGAACGAATTTCGAAATTCTATAGAAATAAGACTTATACGTGAAAAAATATTTGTAACGCTGATATAGTTTATAGTAGTTATATAATATATCAAATAAGTGATATTTTATCCACTTTCCTATCACCAATTCTGTGCAGAATGTGAGTAGGTAATACGCTTTAAGTCAGTTGTTCAGCGTAAACTGTGTAATACAATTATTATTATTATTATTATAATCTTATTGACAGTGATTGTAGCCTTGTGTAAAACTTAATTATTATTATTTCTCCTCGACGATACGATTTAACATTTTGCTGGTTGTTAGCCACATCGAAAAAGTAATTTGTCTTCATTGATAAAGTCATGAGAAAATACACGAGGAGAAAAGAGGAAAGCCGTTCAATAATAGGGCTTGATGGATAACAGTGAAAAGGAAAAAGTAATCCATTCTATCGCCGTATTTTTCGTATCTTTCACCAACCCTGCTACACGTCTTCGCGGTCTTAAATAGTAGCTCCTATATTTATTTATTGAACATAGTAACAAGAGTAAATGAGCGTATAGTATATAATATTAAATTAATTAATATCCGTAGCAGGTATGTGCTCATACCGACAATACGTTATTATTTACGATTTAAAAACAGCCAATATTGATTCAGAGACTTAACCGGACCGATATTTGCCTGGAGGCGAATGTATAAAACTGTTTTTATTATTATCCCGGCCGAATGTTTACTACGACGCAGTAGTATGTATGTATGTATTATTGTACTGACTGTCTGACTATATAGTAATATGTAATTCATATAAAAATTGAATTCTGAACATCTTCTATCACGAAAATTACGGAATATAGGAGGTTCGTAAACCCGCGTTTATTTCCAAGTACATGAGATACCTAACCTATACGTATTATATGTTTAATTGCTGTCCTGAATAATTCTCTTAAAGTTTGCAGTATTTACAATATTGATTGATCGTAAACTCAACCAACTCGGCTACTATCGAGTCTTACGCGCCAAAAATATTTTATACCTTTCAAATTACCTATATATTGTATAGCAATATAATTACTATTATTATATCGTCAGTGTTATCGCATTAACTCGGCTCGGCCGAAAATAATCGTGGTGCCAAACGATATATTAAGACGTGAGAATGATGTTACAAAATATTTATAATTTTGGCAATGTTTAAATTTCAGTTTTACGCTGATGATATTATAAACACTATTGTTGTCGAAATCGTATATAATTATTATCGTCATCGTCATCGGCCAATCCGGCGAGTGGAGGAGTGGATTTAATTTCTGTACTCGTACTGTTTTCATTTTCGCGTGGATAAACTGCAACCCCCGAATAACTCACGTCGGAAAAGTCTAATATTATTATAATATACATATTATAATTATTTCTATTAGGTGGGCGTATAAGTATAATACATATATTATTATAATATTTCGAATAAACCGAATCGGGCATTTTTCCGAATCAGTTTTTAAACACGACACGCGCCCGTGGCCGTGGTGGCAATTACGATAATGGCCCGGGGCTCAAAAATCTACGTGTTTCACATTTGAGGGCGATATTTTCAATCTTCTTCCCCTCCCCCCCCCGCCACAGTAAAAGGAGATCATCACTGCGCAGCGGGAAGCTTCCCCGGGGGCGTCCTGAAAACACAAACAACTATCGGGCTACCGGTTACTGCGAGAGGACGCGATGCAGCTTTTGTTTGTTTTCGAGACTAGTCAAAGAGTAAAATTACTTCAATACACATTAACATTTATTTATGTATGGATAAATACACGCACGCGGGCAAACATACGATCCAAACTCGCGCACACACACACACACACACACACACACACACACACACACACACGTGCTGTACGGACGAGGGTACACGATGGGTAGGCACCGCTACCCGTTATCAATATTCCATAATATTATTATAATTTAAAATTCACCGCATATTAATTATTAGCGCGTCATCACTACAACGGCTGATATAGTTTGAATATCAAAAAAGTCAAAATTACATACTTTATAACAATTTTATATAATGACAAATTAACTTATTAGTGAAATGTGAAATTATTATAATTGCTAAGAACGTGTCTAGAGTTGCCATATGGATATGGCACATATTATGAACGTCGAATCACAATATTTGTTTATTTTTTGAGATTTATGATATCAATTGATTTGTCTTTTATTAGAACTATAGATGTTATATTATTATCTAATCAACAATATAGTCGTTCGTACAGTTAAATGTTTAAATTCAAATATTATTTTACCGAGTTATTTATAACCTATTTTTGAATTATTGCTTTAATTAAAATAAAAATATTTATGTAAAGTATGTTATTGTTTATTTATTTTTTTGCCTATTAGTATTAATTAACCTTTAATAATTATCATAAAACCAAATGTAAGATTCATTAAATCCCAATGACTTCGTGGGTCACAATAATAAAAAATCTGATGTACAGAATTTAATTGCCTACGCTGTAATTGTATTCAAATTTATTTCAATGTAAATTTTATGTCTTGTAATTTTTATAGGCTTTTAAGTTAACTTATTAGTTTCATAAAATACTTAAATTACTTATTTTATGTATTTAACAAACATAATACGATTCACACCCATAATATGTTGTTAAAATTATCACTTATCTCTAGCTGTTGTCATTTAATCTAAAATGTAGTTATATCTTTAAATTAATCGACTTCGTTAATCAAATAACATTAAGCATTTTTTATTTTTTATTTTAAAGTTTGAACATATATTTTATTATGTAAGCATTTTTAAGAGAATAAATTGTTTAATAGGTAAATAAATTATCGCATAATATGTCTTACAAAAGATGTTGATTTTATATAATTTCAGATTTTTTTTTATTACCCTATTGTATTCTAACTAGTTTTTGGAGCACAACAATGTTATATTCACTGTTATTTCAGTTATTGTGGCTTATGATGTATTTGGTGAAATAAAAATACTTAGGATACCTACTGAATCGTTAGTAGTCTTATCTTAATCAAAGTCGGAAAACAAAATAAAATTGGAAATCCCTCTGATTTCCGTATAGTTGGCTATATTGTGGATGTGTAACAAGTGCCGAATGCAGATTTTTACCTTCTGGTATTTTTGAATAAATAATTTGAATATCACTGTTTTTGGAAATAATAATAATAATAATAATAACAAACAAGTGCAGAGCCCAGCTCCTTTGGTCTTACACCCTAAAATAGTATTGATTCAACTACTTTAGTCAAAAGGAAAACGAGTTCTACTGAATGCCCGCCCGACTTTCCTTAAAACGTTAGTGATTTTGTATGTGTTATATCGAGCTAGTAAATATATAAGTACACATAAAAAAGTCTTTGGCGTGATTCATGTTTAGTAAAAACGAATGAAATTGAGGTAGCCTCCCTGTTATTTGGAAAACCAGAATATTAAGCCGACGTGACTTTTGATCTACATCGGAATTTCGTCCAAAAATAAATAAATAATGACGAATTCGCTGAATCGAAAAAAAGAGGGTGATGTTTTTCACCAATTCTCATTTGCCCCGGGCGAAAAAACATCGTCTTTCTCAAATTAAATATCCTGCAACTAGATGGTTTCTTTTGCGGTTTACCCCTTGTGTTTATGGAATTGAATCTGGTAGCTCTCGGGCTCCTATATATATATATATATAGGTATACATATATCATTTTGTCATCTCAAAAAATTTGCGAACCGTGAACAACAGCCGGCGTGATATTTTCTCTTTTTGCAAACCGACAAAAAAATAGGAAAGGGTACGAAAAGGCAGGAAAAGCAATACTTTACTTTTCACGAACATCGTGTCAGACAGAAATTATTTAAACTCGCATTTTAGAAAATGTTGTTCTATAATACTATATACTACTGCATTTATTTGACAAAACGTCCTACAGAGGAGACCTGATGCTTCTACTGTTTCATTTTCAACAATTTCAGTTTCCTAATAATTAAGTTTTTGTTTCACGATATTTTAACGATGTGCAAAAATGTCAAACCAATGACATTTTTTCCTGGAATCTCAATTACATTCTAATGTATGTTGTTTTTAAAGTAATTTAGACTTAATATATGTCAAAGAAATAATTCTTGTAATTATCATTTAATATTTTTTGATTTTTGATAACTATAGTCATTATTGTTTAATCTTTATCTTATTTTTTTTTATTTTTTATAATATCTATTTTTTAATTTAATTTTATATTAATTATCATACAATAATATTCTATTCGTTATTTATGTATAACACATCTCATATGTGTTTATTTTTTTTTATTCATCAATTAAATTACAAAGTCAAGTGTTTTGATTCCTCATCTATATGTTACCTCTATACGCAAAGTTTGTGATGAGGTAAACGAGGTACAACACGTAGTTAATACATAATATGATATATGAATTTATAATATTATGGCTTATAGTCTAATAAATATGGTAAAATTCCATAAATTTCAAGAATTTTCATAAACACGCAGTTTATTAATTTATAATGTCATATTATAAAAGCATTACTCAAAGTGGGATATAATTGATTCGAAGTAATTCATTTTTGTACATATTATAGAAGTAACGTTATTAATTCTCGAAACGTGTAAGCTACCTATTCAATTAAATGTTATCGTGTGTTTAGTGTATTTACTTTGATATTATTTCGTTGTTCATTTTATTTAAATTTTTTGCGTAATTAAAAAAAAACAACAAACAACGCCGTTCGTGTCAACGCGTTTTAGTTTTGACAGTTAGCACGCGAACGGCGTTTTATTTTTTTTTCACCCACTATTTCACTATATATATTATATAGGTACAACGGAGTTCATTCCGTATACAATACAACCGCGATAGTGTACACGCACATGTACCACGTGAATAAATGTTTTTTTTTTTCGTACGAGTTTTCTTCGAGTTGTCGGACACGCGTCGATCGGTCGTATATAGGTAGCCATATACCTGCCATATATAGAAAGTTTTGAATCGAATTCCGAACGGGAGGCTGCGGCATGTGTGTTTCGTGCGCGTATATGATATCTCCGTGAACGCAAAGCAAAAGAATATAATCATTATAAGAATAATCATTACGGGTTTTCGTGTACCGAATGTCCACTTCAGTGGTATATAATACTGCAGGTAACTCGAATAATACCCACCTGTTATGTAGACACACGGCAATCACTGCTGCTGCAGCGTCGGAGTTCATTACATTAAATTCCAACAACAGTCCATTATAATATATATAGGTAGGCCTTGTTCGGTGCATCTTCACCACGCATGTTGTATCATTACACCACCGGGCCCGTACTGTATAATTATTATTATGCTCCTCGGCCAAAGTTGTTATTATTACTTTATTTTTTTTTGTATTTTTTAAATGAGTTTCGAAGAACTAATGTAGTAACGCCCAAATCGGACGGTAGCGCATCGGACAACGATAACGAAACACATAGCCAATAGAACATTAACTCTTAACGACGTCTCGTGTGTAATATTCAATATTAATACATAATATCCATTATCCAATATGAAATAAGTCAAATAACGTAAAAGAAACCCTCCGCGGCTGTCCAGCTTTGTAATAAAATTAAAATATTAAATGATTAATATTCATTTAAAACGCATATTCTATACCTATTATACTGTATAGCATCTATACCTACCTATAATATTTTATAATATGTGCGCACACGAGGCCTTCGATATAGGGTAGGTAAGTTAATTATAATTGATCGTTTCGACTTTATATCACGTGTTAAGCGTTAGTTTCAAAAATATATTCATTACTTACATTTAATTATTTGTGTTTAGATAAAAAAAAGAATGTGAATGTATTATTTTGATTTTCGTTTTTTTAGTTTTGATATAGAACACGTTTTAATTAGTATTCGAAAGTTAAAAAGTAGATATTTTATAAATGCTTGTTGCTTTTCACTATAAGGTACCTACCACATAGGTATAAATATAATTTCTACGAAATAATCCGTTATTCGTGGTATTTTTCGTCAAATCATAATATTAAATAGTTATTACTTTTTTGTACATTATACATCATGCAGTTGTAAACAGTAAGCCCAATGGGCTTAGCCCATTTACAAAAGAAGTAAAAAACACGATCCTAATATTTGTATATTATTATTAAGCCATCAATTGTGACATATTATATAGAGTAAGATACGATCGAAACTGTCACCTGTCATGCGTATTTCAATTTTCAATTTATTATTGTTGTACAGAAGTGACAAGTGAACTTACTATTTTTTTTTTTATAGCTCTTTCATTTTTGTTTTTCGATTATATTGTACTGCTGATTGTCGTACACCGATAAGAAGATTCTTATCTGTTTGCAGTTGCCTTTGATTACTTTTTTAACGTGTGCGATTGTGGGATTGTATACGTGGTCGTTTTAAAAGTAAGACGAAACTTATTTAAAACGGATCAACGGTTCAGAATAATGAGTCATACATTATAATAGCGTACCAGATATTATGGCGTAGGTGTATTGTTGTTTTATAATATTCTTTAACATCATCCAGAGAAAAAAACCAAGATAAAAAAAAAAACAAATTTAAAAAATGTATTTTTTTACCATCGGTAATCATTGATAAGTACTGAATTAAATACGATTTATGATAAAAAAAAATCGTCTGGTACTATGCATTGTAAGATTAATTTTATTTGAAGTACCCATATTATTATTTATTCATGTTCTCCAATCTCCATGTTAAGTGTTTTACTTTGACAGTCAATAGAATACAAGCACTGAAGCACTAAAGATAATAAGATACATAAGTAGTACAAAAATAAAAATGATTTTAAAATTATAACTTCGAAAAATTATTTAAAACCTAAACATCTATTAAATTAATGAATAACAGTAATACTTTGGAGTGAAGTTCGTTGAATTTTATCATTATATATTAAATAAATTATCGCAAAGTATAAATTACTTCCAGACATATTTTTTTTTCACTGTCCAGATTTAAATTTGAGTAGATTTTATAATAAAACCATTTTAGATAAATTTCTACGAGGCTATTCTAAAATAGCATTTTCATTAGCTATAGGTATTATAATTATTGTTGTTAAGCTTTTAGCCATCTTACAATAATTTATGAAAAACCTAATTGAACTTGATGTTGCTACGTTTCTCTCATAAACACAATTCGGTGTAACTTCCACTTGATGGACAATTTTATAACAATTTGAAGCTTTAGTTGGTGATACACAAACATTTATTCTGAACATAATAATAATACGTGTAACACTGTAACCATTCCTAAGTCAAACAAAGTTGCATTGTATAGGTACACTACACTGTGTATCCAATATCCATACACTCAATAACTCTGTATAGTCGACGGAGAAAATCCTTCCATTACCATTTTCCAATGTTAAAATAAATATGAACCCTCCCAGACGATACAGAACGTGGATATAATATTATGTGTGTGTGTACAGAGAGGGTTTCCACGCGATACACTCGCCCGCACCTCGTCGCAATGTATAACGTCCCCAGGGCAATAAAAGGTTGACGATGTTTTTATTGCCATCGGAACTCAAAAGTCTTGTGGTGGTATTGGGAAAGTACTTAAAAAAAGATGATATATAAAGTAGGTGGGATCTCTCGTCGTTCAAATATATGGACTTTTTATAACGTTTGAAAAAACGCCATATTTCATTTTGCAGCGACAAGGGTGACTCAGCCACAATTAACTTGGACTGCTGCTGCTGCATGCTGCTTCTGTGGCCTCCCCTGCTTGGTTCCCTATAGACATACATATACATAACATAAATAAATATATATATATATATACATTACATACCCCACGACAACCGGTCATAAATAAACAAAGGATTTATTCGAAGGGAAAACGTTGTAAAATCATCTAATCCCTACACTGCAGTGCTGCAGGACGAAGATCCCTCGGAAGCATGTTGTGGGCGGACAACGACGTGCCGACAGATATGAAAAAAATACTGTTCAACGCTTTGGGGTGCCGATTTTCCAAAAGGCTTAACCGATTTCATTTTCTTTTTTTTCTTACCCCATTTATAGAACACGGGCCAACAACTATAGGTTCTCGATCAAAGTAATATCCTATATATTGTATAGATTCTAGATTCGCCTGCATATCTGTTATTAAAAATGTATACATAATATAGGTTAAAATTTGTTTGTACTACTATACACTGCTGTCCTAGCTGTAATGATAACAATCACGATCGTTAGTCCTGTTCGAACTTTGAATGTTTATTCATGCTGCATATAGTAACTTGTACGCAGAAAAAGTATTTATTTCATTATACATGTAACAATTATTTTAAATTCGCAGTGTGCGAGTGCGAGTGTGTGTGGTTTTTAAAAATAGTCTCTACATAATAACGCCCAGTCTGATCGGGTAACCCAAGTACCCAGCTAAATAGGGTATACCTCACGGGATGTTATTTACTTCGTTCGTATTTCGAGGAAAACCGAAGCCCTTGTAGTACGTATTATATAAAATTCGACTTGGGCGTGTATACCTACTGCGAAATAATATTAAGAACAATAATTATTCGCTCGTCCAGTGAGCTTTTGAATCGAACCCACACACAACACATGCAAGAGCTGCCCCCACCGCCATTCAGCCGCCGCCGTGTAAGTCCTGCTCGCATCGACGCACTTACGGAATTTCAACAGTCGATTTCTGATTAATGCGTTTTTTATACCACGGTATCGTGAATAATTTGAACGTTAACGATTTGTGCGCGCGCGTATAATATAACCATAAAGTCGCCGCCACCACCGCCGCCGCGAGTAGGTTTTCCGCCGTTTCCGTTAGTTTGCCGGCGCGCACATTAGGCAGGTACACGACGTATGTAGTTAGGCATGTGTATATATGTATATAGTATATATATACATATATGTAGAGGTACCTAAGTTTACATAAATCGCCGATTTAACGAGCAACGTATGCAGTTTTCTTTCCCCGGCCGTCATCGCTCGAGCGGCGAGCGCAAACTCGCACACACAAGACGCACATAGATCAATAGCAGCGGGAAAACAATGTGTGTGTATATATATATATATATATATATATAGGTACGCATCATCATTGTCTGGAGCGGAGTATTTTAATTTGGAAACCTAGCAGGCGAGGCGAGGCTTTTGCATGCTGAACATTCTACGCTCGTACACGATAATAGACAATAATAACGTGCGTAGGTAGTGTGCATACAGGTTGTATAATCCAACAGAGTTCGCGGGACTTATAACACTTTTAAAATCATCAAAACAAGAGCTTAAAAGCATAGTTATAAGCGCTCTCGGCGTCGAATGAGCATTTATATAAATCATAGACATTATTAAGCGAAAACGATTAAAACAAAAATGACGTTAAATAGAAAAAAATCTGGAAAAGTCTCTAAATCCCTTTTTACATATTATTAAAGTATAGGTACTAGACATTATGTTGTTCAATCAAAACATTATTCATATTGATCACTCCTGCTGTTGTTATACGGCCAAAAATAATATTGTTTAACGACAAGTCAGTGATACGCATGAGCATTTGTTTTTTAAATCGTCGAAGAAAGCACAAAAAAGGTCTTTCAAATTTGATAATTGAAATCGTTGTAACAAGACGACATAATATTATACTTCCGCGATTGCACTCTGCTGGATTTTATGCGTCAAACACTATAAAAAAAAAATAAGCAAATGCTACAAGTCCCGGTCTAATAACACTGTACGACGAGTGCGTTATAGTGCGCTCATAACATGATGTGTACATAATAATAATATAATATAATAATAATATACATACATATATAAGCAGACACACTATAAATTGTGCGGCGGCGGCGGCGGTGTATATAGGAAGTATTGTCGAACCGGAAACGATTTAGCTGCTACCTATTTACACGTGCCGCGATCTCAGTCACGATGGTTTATCGAGATTTTATGCCGAGACGTTCCGGGAAACGACGTTATAATAATAATAATAATAATAATATACACGTACGTATATATAGGTATAATATTATTATTATGATAATGCGCCACCGACCACCATTATAAATACTGGCTATATGGGTTCTATCTTTGATTTGTTGCACCGTCGAGTAGGTTTATTATGAGTATATATTTTATTCTACAGGTACATACCTACTATTATACACCTACACGACAGTGGTTACACACGTGTGTGTATAATATATATATATAACGGTACTACTATGAATATACAATATTATAATCGCTATACGCTATTATACGACCGTTTTTGTCGTGGCCGCCTCGTGCGTCTGTTTTTTTGTCATTCTGTTCGTCGTCCGAGTGTGAAATACGCGAGCTCTTCCAGCGGACGATTAAACGGTCGTCATGCAAATGAAAACACGATCTCCCGACGCGATCATTAATTTTTTGTCGTACAATTATTTATCATGATATTTTATGCACCTTACATATTATATTGTTTCGCTGAGCATTTTTTACGGGATACAAACTATTTTAGGTAATATCAATAAAGAATAATATTATAGGTTATAAAACCCGAAATGTGTGTGTGTGAGTTTTTTTCTTCGCGTTTTTGTTATTGATGTATTACGAATTTACGACGAAGTGTCAAAGGCGCAACGACTTTCGCATTAATACTGGATAAATATTACTATTTGAGAAAAGCGAGCGCTTGTATAAAAGACTTTAAAATCTTTAATTTTAACTTTTTCAAGTTTTATATTGTAGCGCACTAGCGCGTGACCTCAAAAAGAAAACTTATTTTTAAAAAAATGTTACGTTTTCACGACAAACGAAATCGTAAAATATTTCCAACCGTTCATGATTAATTAAACTGCGTACGTTACTGTTCAGTCTTCAGTATCAGTTAATTTTGAATTCACTGCTGTTATACTTCGTTTTTATGTCTTGTTATAATATTATCGTCTGATTACTGGTTATAATATTAATCGTACCGTACATAAGACGTCCCAAGCTTTTAATACCCATTACTTATTGTCAGTCGTTGTTTGAAATTCAACAACAATGTGGCATCAACGACTATGACTTTTATCAGCGTGATATCATTTTTTAATAACTGTTTCAACAAATATAATTTCTCGGAATTAAACAAAGCGCAAAAAAATTTCTTGTTTTTTATTTATCTTGTACATTAATAACTTATGAATTTTATTTTTCTTTGTACTTTCGAGCATGAAAAAAATATTAATGATGCAAAAATATGTTTTTCTTTAGTTATTTTATTATATTTGTGTTTTATTTTTTATGTGTATAACAATATTGTAAAATAAAAAACGATTGTGTTTAAAAGTATATAAGTATATATAAGCTTTAAACATCGATCATTGGTACAGTCAAGGATGTCAGTCGAAAATATAAAATAATTAGTGGGAAGTCAATTATTATATACTATCTATTTGGTTTATAATCACCAAATTGTTTTTTCACATCCATTTAAATGTTATATACATTTGATATATTTTATAGTATTATAAATTGAATGTTTTTTCTTATAACGAGTAGGTACAGCATTGAAAAAGCTGGGTAAGATACAAAACCCAGATGTAGGACACTCTTGTCTCTTTACTGATCTCGATCCAAGAGAAAAGTGTTCTGCGATTTTAAATTTGGAAGCCATTGTTAATACTAATAATTGTGCATAAAAACCTATTCTGAGAAGAGATCAGTTAAGTCCGAGCCAACTGACATTTTTTGACAGTTTATAGTTGTCAGTATTTGTTAATAAAATAATAAATAAAATAAAATGTATACCTATATACTTTATAGTAAAACCTAATTATTTGTGGAATATTTTATTTTGATTATGTTGACTGATGATTGATATTATGTAGATATATTCGTATATTATAATTATTGAATATATAGATATTTTGTTGGTTCGTATTGACTTTCCGACTAAAACAAATATATTTGTATAAATATCAAAGCTGTAACAAGTACCCAATTTCATAATTTAAATTATAAACGGATCACAATTAATATAGGATATTTTTGTATTCATTAAAATCTTAAGGACTTTATAACTAAATAAAAAATTATATAATTATTAAATCAGTTTTGTTTTTTGTTGTTTTACCAAAGTATACAAATCGTATGTTATGACATTGTTATCTACAGAAAATAGATTTTTGACAATATTAATATAAGCGTTGTCTTCGATCGCCGTTCAATAGGTTTAAATAATTTGGGAGATTTCAAACACCAAACAATCGAAAGGTCCGTCAACGCAGTCGAGGCAAAGTGTACCTATAATTATATGCGTGGTAAAATTAAACACTGTCCGTATATTATTATAATAACACAACGTTCAAAGGCTCGCAGTTTTGACTGCTCGAGGCTTACGACTATAGAATGTGTATTGTATGGAATGACTCCCATGGTGTTTTTGTTCGGCGTATTAAAATATTTTGTGGCGTATCTATATACGGTATGTGCGGGGGAACGAAATATTATTGCCGTTGATGCATCGCCCCACGATAAATAACGTATGGGACGTCTATTAAAAACTCCCCGATTATTATATATACTATAACCTATATCGTCGGTGGTAAAATGCGGCGATATTCTAGCCAAAACGTGGCCGGGGATCGGGTGTTGGAAGGGGGGGGGGGGTGAAAAAAAAAGCGCAATAATCGAACGTGGCTTAATTCGCAGCCTTCTCTCTCCCCACACGAATCGTCGTTCGGACGCGTCCTGCGCTGCAGCACAGTTATTGCACTCTATACCCTTCCTGTGCAGTTGCACCCCACACACCCACCACCCTCGACCGCCGACAGCAGTTGGACATTATTATACACTTTAATATATATATATATATATATATGTGCGCTGCAGTGCATGACAATGGCTTTGCACCCTTCTCCGAGACAGCCCGCCGCCGCGGACCGGAGATGAACGTAGTTTTATTATGTATTTTTATGATGGATCAATTTCGACGTCCATACTACGAACTGTATATATATATATATATATATATATATATTATGATATTATAGACTTTAGTGCCGGCGCACCGTTGAGCGGCGGGTGGGTGGGCGGGCGGTTGCTGTGTGTGTGTGCGTGTGTGCGCTAAGGTCCACATGGGGTTCCGAGCGGCTCGGGCTCGGAAAACGCGAATGTTTGGAAATATATCTTCGAATTAGTGCCCGGACCCGAATGTCATTTGCCGTTTCTAAAAAAAACATTTAACCGATGCCGATAAACCGTCGGGTTTTTATGGACGTCAGTCGTGTCTGGAATTCCAAGTGATCCCAAAGGGTTTACGGACTTTCAGTAAAAACGCACACGTACGATTATTGGAAATGAAAAAATAAAATAAAACAATAATAATATGGTTTTTTACGTACCTATAGTACATATATATATATTTTTTTTTTTATATATAAAGCGATTCGTCGATTTAGTGACGTGAGGTATAGTAAATTGACCAAACATTTGCAATGTCAATCAACAAAAGCTTCTAACCAAAAACAAAAATCCAAGATTTTTTCATAATCCAATTTAAAAAACTTATTGTGTACGCCAACTTTGATTAGACTCCTTACATCTTCTAGGATACAATTTTAACATTTAAGTTAATAATTTTAATAAGAGTTCAATTAATTGTATGTATAAATGTTTTTTTTTGTATACATATTATGATGTTGTTAAAATGCTAATAATTATTATTCATTGTGTTGAAATAAAATTCAAGAACCCAATAATTCAAATAAAAAGCAGATTAGGCTATTCCATAATATTTTTTTATTCAGCTTAAATAAAGATTTATAAAAACACATAATATATTACGACTAATAATAAATGTTATTTGTATGCCAATATAATATGGCCATTATTACAATATTTTATAACGAGGAATTTATGTTTAGGTTTCTATAGAAATTATTATACTTTAAATTATATTTTTTCCATCCAAAAATATAGTATGCGTCCACTGTCGACATGTCCAAAAAATTTGTTTTGCATTGTTACCATGTTTTTTTTTTTATACATTCGGTTTTATGTATCAATGGTACCTATTGATTTAAAGGTATTTTGTAATACCTTATTTTTAAGAACATTTTAGTATTAGTATATTAGTAAAATATAGTAATATAATATATAATGTAATGTATTAAAACTACTGTAATTTATTCAATTATTACTTATTACTTATTAGTTATTTGATATTTAAGTATTACTAACCTATCAAAATAATACAATTGGGTTCAGAATTCATCTATATAGTGTTATTCGAATAGTACATTTTTTGAGAAGTTAATTATTATTGTTTATTAGCGTAGGAAAAAATGACAAGAACAATAGTCAACATTTCAACACCCTTTTAAGTAAATCTATTTCTGTTATTTCTGTGTAGTGACTAGCCTAGTGATTTAAATACTATAGACTCTAGTATTAATAAATAATTTAACAATTTTTCAGAATCATCTATAGTAATGGGGTGTCATTCTTTTCATTGTTGAGCTCTAATAGGTCTTAAGTTACTATTATACTAAGCATATAGGCCTTATACTCATAAGCCATATATCAGCCCTGACTATTTTTCTAACAGATTCGATTTGAATTAATGGAACCGGGATATGATACTATAATCGTAATCGTGTCCGTCCTTTGTTACCATGGTGGGTATCAATATTGATTGTACATATTAATATATCATGGTAACGATTTTATAAGGTAAGTATGTAATGTTTTTTTTTATATAATAATATAAACTAATGCAAACTATAAAGAATTTTGTGTATGCCAGTAAGGTTATTATGTACAAAATTGCTATTATGTACTTGGTTAAGAAATTTAATTTAGGTAACGATTTTAAGGAGTTAAGCAACAAAAGTTAAATGAGAATGTATGATTTGACTGTTAAATTTGAGAATAAATCTTTTGATCAGCGTTTTGTGGACTATCAGGGTCCAACTTTTTTCAATTCTATGCCTTGCGAATTAAAAAAAAAGATACATGGGGGTGAAATAGCAAATGATAAAGGCTTGATATACAAATATTTATTTTTGGAATTAGATAATGATTTGCGTTAACATAAACCAGTTTCTTTCAATTATTTGTTGTACCTGTACCTATAGTACACAATTTAATTTATTTTAATTGTTTATTTATCAATAACATTGTTCTATATAAAATAAGACATTTTTTCTCTTTTAAGAATATTTTTTTTGTAATCTTAAATTTAAGTTTTTACTTTTTTAGATTTTTAAATTTGTTAAATTTGTATAGTTTTGAATTTTAAAATTCATATATATTCATATTATGTAATTATTTATTATAATTAGCAGTAATCATAGCTCCCTATCTCTAACACAAGCTACATAATCTTACAGGAGGTAGGTTTATCAAATCTTAACAAAATTAATGTTGATGTATAATATATGTTTTGATTTTTGATTTGAAAAAATACATATATACATTCGTCAATATATACTTTTTAATAATAAAATATAAATAATGATATTCAATGATATATGGGTAGATAAATAATTGGGTATCATTAAATATAATATTAATAATGAGTATACCTATAAGCTCGAAGACAGATATTATTTTCCTGATTACTTGTTTTGTTTTTCGAAACGCTATGCTTGGGTATTTACTCTCTTTTGTTTCGCCATAAAGCAATATAATGTTTTTGGAACGTTGCGTTTCGTAAAAGACGGAAATTAGGTGCATAACCCACCTACCCACCTACCTACCTACCTACCAGTGCACTATGATAGTGGAACGCTTCCGGTAGCCCCAGAGGTAGTATTATTTTTAATATCTAAAACTAAAATTTGGCACGGTTTCCACGCACACACATCCTTCTCTGGTACCTACCTACCTACCTACCATTTACATGTCGCACAGTTATAATATATTATTATTATTATTATTATTATTATTATTCATCCCGAAAACGGCATCGTGTCTTGGCGACAGCGGAGATTTGTGCTCGCGTTGCGGTCGCGCCACCGGGGAGCGCGAATATTTTTCGGACGTGTCGGATCCCCCGGACGTCCGGTCCGACCGGGATTGCTCGCCGCCACCGCCGTCGGGGGGAGGGTGAAAAAAGAAGAAGAAAATAGAAGAAACTATATCGTTTCAGCTCCGTTGTGCCCGGACGGAGGGCGATCCGAGGATATTAATCGTTGTCCATTATCTGGCGTTTCCGGTGTTCGTGTACGCACATACAACGTCTTGCGTGAGCGTATATATATATACTCGTCTATATATATATATACACGTATACGTATATATTATATTATGTGTGTGTATATGTGTATTACACACATCTGCGGTGGATTTTCGTTTTCGGGGGGAAAAAGTTGTGCAAAGCGAAGTGTGCGAGTCGTATATAATATACATTTTATATATATATATATACGTGTGCTCTATATTATTATATGTATATAGTGCCACGCGAGTCTCGGATAACCCCGTGCCTTTGCAAAGTCCCCGCTCGACGACGGCGTTTCTGCATTGTTGCCGCGGGGCCGGCTATACGCTTTTGTTGGGGTGGAAAAAAAACACACACACTCACACACACGCGTGCCCACACGCGCACATGTATGTGTATAATAATACCTCGTATGTTATGTGTTTGTCTGTACTTATTAATGCACCGCCGCCGCCGCCGCCGCCGCACGGTAATGGTCCTCGGCCCCAGCTGCTGCTGATGTCGTCGCGGGAGAGAAAAAACAATAAAACTTTGGTCGATTTGTCACGGCTTGGTTCCCACAACCGGGACGACGACGACGACGACGACGACGACGACGACGACGACGACAACGCGAGAGTAGAGGTGAGCACGACGAGAGTATTATTTTGCTGTAGTGTATAAACCACTATTTTATGCAGTTGTATACTGCACCCGACCGGAAGACGTCTCAATTTCCATGCGCCGCCGACGACGACGCTTCGACGATTATCGATGGCGTGGAGCTGATGGCCTATATATAATAATAACAACTAATATCCGATACGTCGAAAAATGAGCTCGGAAAATGGCGGTCGAGCTGATCGTAAATAATATTATATTTTAAATTTTAATACGTGGATAATAATATAGTGTAGCCATAGTCGGAAATCCAATAAGATTAAGGGAAGGGGGCTAACATTTTTAACATAAATGTGAACGTGCGAGCTTCGACCCTACACAACTGAAAAACTGTAAACTAAAAAACAACAGTTTTGGGGGGCTAAGTCTCCAAAGCTCGCCCTTGCCTCCGATTTCCGCCAACGAGTGTACAGCGCAGGGGTCTTCGACATTTTTATATCAGCGTATGGCAGCAATGCTTGCTATTTTATTTTACCGTCCTAGAGGCAACATATGGAGGGTAGTTGATGAGAAAACGTCTAGACCGTAGTCTCGTCTCAATAGGTATGTGTTGTTTTATTTATAAAATTAATAACGACAACGTAACGAGACGATAACAAAATGACAAACGTATATGAACGAGTAGGTGTGGTACCCCTATATAGGTGTGCAGTAGGAGGTAATAGTGTCTACACGTGGCGTCGAGTCGAAAATATCGGGAAATTCGGGAGGATTATTTTATCGCGGGCCACGCGCGAAAAGGGACCACAGGCCGAGAAGTCCTGCAGCAGATGTAGGGTAGGTAGGGTAGGTAGGGTAGGTAGGGTAGGTATATATATATATACGTTATCATCGCCAGCCGTCTCGACGCCTACACGCGCCCCGTCCCGCCCGCACAGTCGAACGCGGCTCTAATGTATACACCCACCCTTACCTGGAACACGTGTTAGACGTGATATAAACGCGAAATACTTCCGAGAAACCGCGTGGCAAGTTTCCGTCGCCGCCGAGTGTATAAGCTGCTTTTAATGGCCCCGCAGCCGACGTTATATTTAAATAATAACATACACACCGCCCTACCGCCTCCGTATTGATCTCGATACGCTCTCGTGGGTACCCAAATATACAAACATACCACATATATATGTACCATACATACCATATACTTGCCAGGCATACCATGTGTACTATTATACTTTCATGCGTCTGTAGATCGCGGTTTACACCACGTGGTCGTACCAATGTACCATATATTACCACGTCGGACGTTGGCGATTGTAGTGATGCACTTTTACGAACAGTTTAGAATTATTTCTCGTCAGTTGACGCACCGCCGCCGCCGCCAACGCCGCACAAATCCAGACGAATTACAGCAAATTGTTTACGGTAGGTGCCCACCTGCCTACCTACCTACGTCTTAACACACAACGATGTTTGTTGGAGGCTTTGATTGATTTTGTTTATGATGAATGTTGTTCATCCGTATATTATAGGCATTTATAATATGTTGAACTGAACTCTTTGAGATTCAACGTGGGTACCTATTACCCGTGATGGGTATTCTATTGAGACGCTTAATAATTATGTTATTTTTTAGGTGGTGGTGTTCGGTTAAAACCAACGTTTTTTCCCAAAGAAAAACCGTAAGCAATCAAGTCGAGGAATTATCGACAATTGACTCGAACATATTATTATAAAAACAACGTAGCAAAATGTATAAAATTCGTAGTAATATTTTGATACTGATTTTGTGGTATTTGAACTATGTGTCATTGCCGAGAAACTATATCTATTTTTCAGGATACCGGACAAAGCGGACCGTGGAAAACAAATTCTTAAAATAGCGTAGAGAAATAAAGCAAATTCGTAGCAAAATTTGAATACCCATTTCGAGTTAACGAAGTACTGGTGCTACGCGTCAAGGTAAAAGCACTGCTAGCATGTTTGTTTCCCGCTCGTAGTAAAAACAAGCTTGTCGCATATTCTGATAATGGAATAGCAAAATGTACCGAATTCGTAGAAAAAAAATTATGTATGATTCGATAAGTGCCGTTGTCGACTTGACAAGCATAATTCAGGCTGAAAAAGCGAAATGAGTGTGAATAAATAATAAAAGTATTTTGTCCTAACTACGGAATACTGAAACTATTCAGACTGAACTTAATGAATTTTTTAATACATAATTTATCATTTATTTGATCATTTAATTATTTACATTATTTTATATTAGTCCATCTCATATATTTATCTTATATTTATCTCGTAATTGAAAGTAATTTTCAATTTCAAAGTATTAATATTGTATAACGTACTTGACTTGACGTCTCTGTGGACTTATAACTGATCTGTTTACAATAATAATAGTGTATCCTATTATAACTATCATTCAAATTACTCATTTGTTTTGAAAATGTGTATTTTATAGTTTCCATACCCTATTACTTGGAATGTGTACGTCAAATGTAAAATATACATTAGTATAATTATTCAATATTTATGGTCACAAACAACTATAAAATATTTATGTTAACATTATAAATTTTAATTATATTATGCACTATATTACGAAGTAGTGTTTTTCACACGTCAATTTCACATTGGATTATCTATATCATAGTAGTTATCACCTGTTGTAAATAAAATGTAATGTAAATGGTAAAGCCTATAATAAATATATTGCAATAAATTAGGATAAGTTTAGGTATATTATTTAAGTTCATAACTAGTTCGAGGTGACTGTATAGATATATTTAAATAATAATTGTACAATAAAATCATTGAAGTCCGAAGAACTTGAAATTTTTCGCACGGTGCGCTCTGTGGAATAATATTGTAAGCCAATAAACTGACTTTCAGACTCTCCGAAGAATCAATTTTTAATTACATTTTTATTTAGTGAATTACGACTTTACTAGTTCATAATCTCATTAGGTGTCGAGTCGGTATAATATTACGCAGCACCTGCAGATTATATACTCCACACACATCTATGACGTTTACGTGCACCTAATAATTATTACAACTTGCGAAACATTGAAAACTGTTAAGAACTCATGTATAATGTATATTATGATATCGTTATGATGATATAAAAAAATATATATATAATGTAAATTAATAAATACGATACGTATTTGTGTTTATAGGTACGTTTTATTTGTACGATATATTTTAAATAACTAATAGCATATTATAAGCATACTACAACACTCGAGTATGAATTGTGTCCAAGAAACATTTTTAACCGCACCAGTATTAAAACTAACCGAGAAGTGAGAGGAATAAGACTTTAAAAATGGGAAATCTATTTGCCAAGTTAGGTAGGCTATTCATATATTTTTCAGCCAAACGACATATTTTATAAGCTTTTCCAAATTACATGGATAAATTCGCCCAAACGATATGTGATTTTAAGAAGTTCGGCCAAATGAAAACCAAAACAAAAATGCGCTTAAAGCAATGAGGTATAAAAATAAATACATGTTGACTATATGAAAAGATATGATAACGTTTTCACTGATTTTTCAGCTTTAGTTTTGAAAACAACACTACATTTTCAATTATAATTTTTTTTTTTTTATGAACATCCAATTTTTCCAACTATTTTATAAGTTTGTATGTTTAAAAACATTATTTTTTCATAATATTTTACGTTTTTGTGAAAAAGAAGATTTTCAAATTGCTGTTTTTTCAGGGAAATTCCTGTTTTTCTAATGCATAAAGTTGTGATAAATAGGAACCTATTTCAAAACCCATATAATTATTCTTTATTATTGCAGTACAATTATAATTTATAAGACACTATTATAAGTCTATAATAGGTACAGACAAAGTCAAATTGTTACACTCTAGACTTGACTTAATATACTTTAGTGTATAAAAATATATACATTACTATAATTATAATTAAACGTAGCTGAGCAAAAGTCATATGAGACAAAAGGACTTAGTAGTGTGGTCGTGATATTTGGCGAGGGGTAACGGTACACAATAGAAGAATAAATACCAAACAAAAGAATATGGAGCTTTGAAGTAGGCTTATCAGGTACACTTAAACATATTTTCACTATACGGTTATACAAGATGTTTCTTGTCCTTTTGTACTAAAGTGAAATTATTGTGTGACGGAAAAATACTCTGAACGAACAATGTGGTTATGTGTCCAAGGTTAGGTGTAATACACGTGCCAGTCCAACAATTTACAAAAAAAAAGAATTTTTTCAAAATTTAAGCAGCTTGAGATTTTGAATGGAATTAGCATGAATTATAATATAATCGTAATTAATTTTTAATTTTAACATTAACATTTCCGTTATTTGATTTAACTATGATAAAAATGTACTATACATTTAAAAACAATTTTGATATCATTATTCATTAACCCTTATTATTTTCACAATATAATATGTCCGAAACTCATAAATCCTACACATATAATACGAGTATATCGTCGGCTTAAAGCAAAAACTCATTTATTGATTATTCGTTTATTATAAAACACTATATTTTTATTTTTATTTATTTCACCATTTTGTTTATAAACATGAAGTCTATAATTTGTGTAGGGCCACTAAACATCAAATTATTAGTTAAGACCTGTTTTTTTTTAGTTTTTTCAACATTTACTAACGGTGTTAAATACAATTTTTAAAACTAAAAATGCATTTACCTACCAAATATTGCTGTTTTGCTGTCAGTGAGTTTTTGCTTTAAGCCGACGATATACGAGTAACAAAAAATTAATAACAGTTGTAAGTAGGGTTTTAAAAATTCATAAAATTTGTTTTCTTGAAATATTTAATTTGTGTGAAAAATATAAATAAAAAAAAAGATGTGTATTAGGTATGTTTAAAAGTTTATAGTCATAACTATATACAGCAAGAAAATATTTCTAAAAGTTGGTTAATTGTATCGAGTAATAATAATTAATTAATAAATAATGGATGAGTGATATACTTATAATATAATACTATTTATGCCAGATTAATATCCATTAAAATACTAAGTCATAAACTTGGCTGATAAGTCATTCATTATCGATGTTTTCTTTGTGTAATCAATAATCATTTCTAATCCTCTATAACCGAATACGTTTAAAAAAAAAAAAAATTTTTTCATAATTGAAGGGTCCAATGCAACAACCAGTCGACTCCATTTTTGAGCGAAATCGTTTTATTCATTGATATGATAAAGAATAAAATTATTCACAAATGGGTGCAACAAACATACTTCTCCGTCAATTAATTAAATATGAGTAAAAATGGAGTTGTCTGATTGTGAATTTAAGCGCAACAAATAGATAACTCCGGAGTTGTCTGGTTGTTACATTAAAAAAATCATTGAATACCGAATTCATACATAGTAATAATTTATTCAATATTTTCAATATTTTTTTTAATATATAAAGAAAGTTAACATAACATGTTATATTTAAATAGTTTAAAACATTCATTTATTTATTCCAAATCATTTTCGTTTCAGAATAATGACAAGAAGTCCTAATTTATTCAATTTGGAATATATTTTTTATTTTTATGCTAATAAAAAGATTTACAAAGTTTTTCATCATTTTGTTACATTCATTACATACTATAATACAAGGATATTCTAACTAAATAAGCTTAGTATTTTTCAATCCCTATTTTTAATTGATTATTGAACTTATAAACTTTCAAAAAACATGATATATTTTGGGCAACAACCAAACAACTCCTGGTCTTGTTTATCTTTCAATAATTATTGAGCCTAATGGAACTTGCATAAAGGTTATTGTCATATTTCATATGATACAACAAGTAATTTATAAATAAATAGTATAAACAAAATTATTCTATAAAATTAATTTGTTCATTAAAACAGTTTACATGCTCTCCTGAAAAATTAATGAAAATGGAGTTGACTGATTGTTGCAATGGACCCTTCGATTACATTGAAATATTTCAAGAACAGTGAAATTTTCAATTGAAAAGTTTCAAGTGAAATATTTCAAATTCAAAACTCTAGTTGTAAGTAATAAGTTATTACTAATAACATGCTTTCAAAAACTTAATGTTAACATATTAGTAATATATTTATATACGATTTAGTGCCTCGACTGGTTAACTAGTTAAGATCATTCAAATATTACAATATTATTAAATTTGTATCTCCTTCAATTTACTAAATAATTTGATATTTAATAGCTCAACATTGTTCTAGTCCATGGGTCACCGACTAATTTCTATGCGGGTCTGTTTTGAAACTTACTAAACTTCCAGCGGTCCCAAACCACTTTCGATGACTTTTTCCACATATTTTATTTATATTAAATTATTTTTATTTACAATCGCAAAAGAAGCTATTAAAAAATAAAATATTAAGTACGGTTTAATGAATTTAATGTGAAAAATTACATTTTTTTTTAACTAGACGCTTGGAGTGAAGTTAGTGCAACTTATTTTCATTTAGTCTTTCAGATGATCATCTGTTAACCGAGGACTGAAATTATTTTTTATAAAGTTAATTTTTGAAAAAGCAGCTTCGAGCATACAATATATACGTTGAACCACGTCCCATGTACACAATATTGAATTTGCGTTATTTTGACGAACGATAACACAGCGGCGTCTAACGTCGCGTGTACACATCATTCAACGTTTCTCGGAATTATTTTTTGGTCGTACGAGCTTGCAAGATTATGCGCGCTGACGGAGACACGCGTGTGTATACCGTACACACAATATCGGAAAATATTTGTACTCATCATTTTATATATACATGGAAATTTTACATAACGTATTTTTGAAATTATACAACTAATATAACTTAAGGGGAAATGGGAATATAATATGTTAGTTTGAAATGTTTGTGAGTTATCGAGACGATGTTTTATTTTTAGTTAAAATAATAATAATTCATAGTATAATATAATATAGTAATAAACTACTGTACTTTACTTATAACAATCTATTTTACATTCACCTCCTTTTCATCTCGATCACAATATCTTATAATTTGGTTTGACGTTCCAAAAAAAAAAAAAAAAACAGTACTAATAATACTGTACTAATAATAATTCATAATACTAATAATGATAGGCAGTAACTGAAATGTATATGACAAAACAACTATAAATATCAAAATAGGTACATAAAAACAAACATGCATATGAAAAATAAATGTACTACAATGACAACGGCACAGAAATACGAACATTGTTCGTCGAACAATATACGCGTAATGTATATAATCATATAAAATACAAATCAAATGACGCTCTGGATTGGTAATTGAAAAAAGATGGTGTACCCGCACCTACCTGTACCATAATAATAATTAATCAAGAAAATGATGAAAAATCTTGGAAATTTTGAATGCAGTCTATACTTACCAACTGGGATCATATATCACTAACTGCAGGTAAGGTGTGTGTGTGTGCGTGTGCTTAGGCCGTACAAAAATTGAAATCATAATTAATGCGAACAGATGCACCGCGACCGTGTCGGATTCTGTGGCCACAAAGCGTTGTTCGACGATGATTGGACTTGAAATACGAAGCACGCGCCATATGGTCTTTGGAAATGACGTGGCATACGTGACCGTGGTATTCGGTAAGGTTCTAAGGTGGAAATGATCACAGAGAAGTTATTATTATTATACACGAAATTACCAACCGTTACCATTTACGTGTGTAGTACGTATAGAATATGTTTATGTATTATGTATAACCCATGTGGCTATATATATATATATATATTATATACAATACCTATACATATATGTATATACAAAAGACATTAAGAAAAATCGATTCAGTTTCTAACTGAACGAATTATAATAACTATCCGCACTGGACGACGGACAAACGCCCATGGTTTAATTCCGCCGAGTAACCTATACCGACCTTTTTTTACAACCATTTTTTGCATGATTTAAGAATTACTATTAATGTTAGAGATAAATTACGAATTGTATATTTTATAGGTACAGCAGCTACTATTGCTATGTATCATAGAAAATAAAAAAGTGTAGATAGTAAAAAAATAACACTATTTAGTGATTGATATTATAGATTCTGAGCCGAAAATAGAATACAATGGTTTTTCAAAGAAGGGTTCTGTTTCTTCATTATTATGTATTTTAAGGAGTGTTTCAAGCAGTGTGTTTTAGCAGCTTCTTTTGAGATTGGAAATTTAATACAGTTGGTACCTATATTATGACAAAAGTATTTTTTTTTTTAATTAGTACGATAGTTTCCCTAAGTCCCAACTTTTTACCTATTAGTGACATTTTTACTCATGATGACTACTAATGAAAGAAATGTAATATTTCCTAAAAAAACATAGACAGGGTGACATTGCTATATTACCATGACGGATTGTATATTGTGTACCAGTAGAACCTACCATGGTATGTGATAGTAGAAATAAAATAATTATTGATAATATATTAATTTGTTCAGTCGAATAAAAATGTTTATTAATTAATTTGTATGACTTTTCTAAGATATTATATGATGTAGGTATAACTGAATAATTTCTATGAGCTATACGAATATGTTCAGCTGGGCCCATTATCTCTTGAAGAATAAAAAAATAAAAAATAATATTTGTTCACTTACTTTAATGTCGTCGATTTATAAAATGAATTATGTTTATCGACTTAAAATCACATTGCAAATACGTATGTATATCCACATAATATAGACTTGGATTTACAATATTATAATATCAATGTTCGAATCGAATAATATTGTACCGATTCAGCATATACCTACTTAATGTTTACGTACCTACCATATCTTTGTACGTATTAATTAAATTTAAATAGAGGTTTATCGATCGACTGTAATTATAGACAAAACTATATAATCGAGTGAACTTTGAGTACGATTTCGAAATCAGTACTTATTGAGCCATTGTTTAACATTTACTCGAAACCCCCTGGATTTTAACTAAAATATTTACTGTTCGGTTCTTCAAACCTATGGCAGGTAAACACGTAAACATCACGCATGGCGGAATATTCGTTCTCCAAAATTCATCGTTAATGAACGGTCTTCAAGCTCTTAATATCCACTCATCGGCACGAAATCGAAATCAAACAGTAACTGCACCGTCGAGGGGGTCGGCAGTGAGCGTTTATTATTGCATGTATATATGCGACGTCGAGGGGTTGAATTACATATCAAATAAACGAACCAGTTCAGTGTTTCAATATTTGTAGAGTTGCACTGTATTACTGTATAATATAATATTGAATAGCGGTTGCGGATGTTGATAACGACATTAGCTTTATTATAATATAATATATTATGTTAATCGTTAAAATGTTGACACAGCGTACAACAACAATATTGACTCTCGTTAAAACGGGTACCTCGAGAGAAGTCGAGTCGTCCATTTCGACGGATGTGAAATCGAAACATAACGTTTGCGGCGCTTGAACATATTATATTCTAACAACATTCGAGCTTTGGCCGATATAATTTCCGGTAAGACTGGTCATATTTACGCAAGTATAAAGCACAATGTGTTGTACGACTCCGTCTGCAGTCAACAAGGGATTTGGCAGTAGGTAGGTACGTACAATATAATATACATAATAATATCATATCTGTAATCTGTATTACAAATGTTTGTGATTTTTACGTATTTTGTCAAATTTTGACGCTTATAAAAAACTATTATAGACTTACGCTCAACTTTTTTTTTGATTTTTAAGGGATGACGAATCTTGTATTAAATTTTTAAGTTTTTTGACTAATTAAAAAAGGTTTTATCGACAGTATTAAAAAAAATGTATTATACCTAAATATAGCTCAAAAAAGTCAAAATATCTCGAAAATTGTATTGTGTATAGAAATGTTTATATAAACATTTGTTGAAAATGCCATATATCTACTGTTATTATTTTTGTTGTTACACCAAAAATAAAATCAATTTTGTTAAAAATTGGCCTCGAGTGAACATTCAAGTTTTTCCCGACGCTTTTGAAAACCGTTGTGATTTTTTACGTTTGACAGCCCCCAAAGTACCGACAAGATTCACTTTCCTACCGGAAAAAGCTGATGCTGACGAAGAAAATCGGAGCTTTTTAACTGCCCCAAAACGTGATGACAGACACAAAAAAATAAAACACACGTCATTGTATAAAATCAACACATTCACCGGTCCACTCAGAATCCAAAACGAATCTCTGACGCGGTCAACGCCGAGTGGGACATAGTAGGTATATATTATAGACGGTCAAGAATCTATGCCACCTGTAGCATCGGGTCCGCTCCCGATATGACGTGACCTTGTCTCGACGGACACGTCTTCACGGCGATCGCCGATCGTGGATGAGATCGAGACAATAATAATAATAATAATAATAATAGGTAGGTAATATAATATTATTATAATGAGGCGAGCAACCGTCGCCCGGAACGCGAGCACGTCCGCCGAGACGCTCGGCACCCCGAACACACAATATACAATATTATAATATCATGTTTTCTTCGCTTCTTGTTTTTTTCTTTCTTTTCATCCATTTTCTTTTCTCGGCGCATATTATTTCCACCGTTTTCGTCTTGGTCTCGTCGGGCGGCGTGTGCGTGCACCACGCTCTGTCCGTTACACCGCGTTCGACGATTAAAATAGCCGCGTGGCGATTACATATTATTTTACATTGTGCGCGCCCTCGATCTTATTATTCTTCTTCGTCGCCGCGACGACTACAACAGATAGCTACGACAAACAACAATACGAACAATAAAAATATAATATAATAATATATACATACATAAGACATTATTATATATAATATAGGACCAGATAATATAGAGCGATCGTTGATGGAATCACGTCCACGTGACGGAGATGACACCCGACCGGCGGCGACGGAGGCTGTCGGGAAAAACCTACACGGCCGGCGGCACGTGCGTGCCCAATCGGCTTTTCCGTCCGCTCGCTGCACGCCGTAAACAAACACTCCGTACAAAAGGCGCGCGAAGGACCGATATATTGTTATTATTTATTTATCCATAAAATATATATACACACACACAGACACGAATGTGCTTAGACTGCAGTGAAAAGAAAAACCTATATAACTACACACACACACACGCGCGGGCGCATTACAATCACGACGGTGTGACGAAAAATATATTCTATACGGGCGGGAAAGGGGTTCACGCATCGCGTCTCCCGAGTGTGTATTACGCGAGTTGTATAGGTATATTTACTCAGGTATATATAGGTACTACGCGTTGTAACCTATAGTGAGGCGGCGCGGCGGCGGAGTCGATAGACGAAAACTTATAACGAGCGCGAGATCGGGGCCGCCGCCGCCGCCGCCCGCCGCCGCCGCCGCCGCCGCCGCAGAACTTCGGAAATCGATACTATTATATTATTATGCTACACACAATTGAAACGCAAAACGGTATTTTTATTTTTCTTCCGATCGACTCTGAATAAAGTATTCGTGTCGATATAATAATATAATATAATACGATATGACTTTCCGAGTGACGTTTGTTCTATCCGACCCAAACTACATACATAAACATTGCCTATTCCGAAACGTTATTTTAGATTCTGTATAGTTTTTTTTTTTTTCCATCGAATCGATTTACTCAGCGCCTACATAAAGAATACACAAAATATTACTGTATGTCTGTATACAACGTAATGTACAATGTTAAGTTTCGAGTTTCAACACGTTTATACTTTTATAGACTTTTGTATTATCCCATACTAAACTATTGCTGTTAAAATCTAAAATCATGTTTCAAGACGAAATCGTTTTTTTTTTTTTATTGAAAATAAAATAAAGGCCTTAACATCTAAGGCCATTAGCCTTGTGTACATGTTACATATTGTTTGTGTTACATTAATAAATACGTTAAAAAGATACGAGTTTGAACGTTTTAAACATTTATGGATCATGTATTCATAATATATTGGTCGAAGGTTGTTTACAGTATTATTTTTTGTGAGAACATTTAAGCTTTTTTTCGGAGTTTACTTAATTTAGAACTTCATCTAAGTTGTCTGGTATTGATGAATATAGTGTTTCGAGTGTTTTGAAGAACTGGGCAATCTTGAATGGTTAAGTCTTCTTGGCGTTTATAATTGTTCTACAGTGCTCATCCTAATATTTTTGTATTCGTCGATGTTCTGAAAAATATACAAAAGGATACCTATATAAAATTAAGAAGCACTCATTTAAATACTCGCAGAACAAATATCATTGAAAAAGAAACATTTATTAGAAATGCTATAAAACGGTTAGAAGAAAACCAAATTGAAAAATTTAAATTTATATAACTATTATCATACAAGTTTTAACCAGTGTCATAATACCTACGAATTTTACTAAATTATACTAACATTTTAACTTCAATACATTTTTTATTAACGTTTTTACCAGTGTCAACATTTTTTAGTAAAAACAAAACATTTTAATATCAAAAAAACATTTTTAACCTTAAGAAATATCATATACGTTTTTACCAGTGCCAACATTTAAAAAAAAAACAAACATCATTTCTAACCTACCTGTAGTATCTACTGCAGATGCTACAGACAGTCCTAAGTTTGCTTAAAAATGTGAAGGAAAAATGAAGTTTTTTAAATTTAAATTTACATAATTATTTAAATTAATTTAATTTTAAATTTCGGGCCGCAATTTGGAAGAAATTTTTACATCTACGGAAATTATATGCGGAATACATATTATTGAGCACGGAAAAAAGAAATCGTGAAATCGTGGGTAATTTTTTTTTTTAAATAGTCGGTGATACTTTGCAAAGACTTTACAAACAGCTACAACGTGCCTTTCTGGCTAGTAATAAACGATGTTCAATCCGTAGTCCGGGAGGTTTTCGAATTTCTCGGCCGTGGTTACGGGAATCATAAAATATTATTGAATACCGATTTAGAGTTCAAAGCTTCGTGATTAATATAAAAAATATATATCGTGATTAACTTGACAGTAAACATGTCAACAATTATCAGTGAAAAGCACAGATTTGCCGGAGTGACATCTCAAGTTCTACAAGAGATAAGGAGGGACGTCATCTTAGGCTTGATGGAAGGACGATGTCAAAGAGGCGCCTACCGAGCCGCCAGAGGGTCTCGCGCGTCTTTCATATGGCGTCCGAGCGCACCACGCCCGCGAACACGTCATGCCGCGGGTGGCCGGAGAAAGTGCTCGAGTGACTTACCACCCTGCACCGTTCATGCTCTGTCTCGTATCCTCTACGCTGTCCTTAACGTCGCCGTCGTCCTGCCCGACGTCTCCGGCTCACAGGGGGTGAGCGCGTTCGCCGGGCCTCTAATCCTGCCGGCAGCAAAACGCCACCCGAACAAAGCGTCTGACCCGACGCCATGATGACGCCAGGCGTCCTCGTCTTCGGGGTGCAGACGCTTTGCTGCAGCCGGGTCGACCCGGCTATCGGATTGTCCACGTCCGACCGCGCCCACGCTTACCCCCTTCTGCCCTCTGCCCACTGGCCCGTTCGGGTCGTTGTCCGACGATATATCAAGTTCTCCTTCTTGCTCTTTAACGTTTACGGCAGCCGATGCACCAGGACTGCCGCAGATGGTCTCGATGGTCTCGATGGATTCGACAGCGGATTCAACTGCGGATTCGACTGCGGATTCAACTGCGGATTCGACTGCGGATTCAACTGCGGATTCGATTGACGATTCGACTGCAGATTTGACTGCGGATTCGATTGGTGATTCGATTGCTGATTCGACTGCAGATTCGACTGCGGATTCGATTGCCGATTCAATTGCTGATTCGACTTCGATGGGCGTCCCGTGGTCTTTGGGCTCCAGGTCGACAACTATAACGTTAATAGCGTCAAAAATGTCAGCTATTTTTTGTGCGTCTTCTCTTTGATATCGTCCTTCCATCAAGCCTAAGATGACGTCCCTCCTTATCTCTTGTAGAACTTGAGATGTCACTCCGGCAAATTTGTGCTTTTCACCGATAATTTTTGACATGTTTTCTACTGTCAAGTTAATCACGATATATATTTTTTATATTAATCACGAAGCTTAGAACTCTAAATCGGTAATCAATAATATTTTATGTTTCCCGTAACCACGGCCGAGAAATTCGAAAATCTCCCGGACTACGGATTGATCATCGTTTATTACTAGCCAGAAAGGCACGTTGTACCTGTTTGTAAAGTCTTTGAAAAGTATCACCGACTATTTAAAAAAAAAAATTACCCACGATTTCTAGTTTTTTATAACTAGTTTTTTAAATATTCGCAAATTATTTTGAGGTTAAAATATATAAAATAATAAACATCTGTGTCAAATCGCCTACGATCTCCTCGGACTTGACTGACCTGAGAATAAACTTCTTGCACGTACCTTTAAAACGCATGTAATTATAGTATCAAGCGTAGGTATGCTATAATTATACGCACTTACCAGCGATACATATTTTATTAGGCACTCGCACATTAATATAAAATAATAAGTACCTACAGGTAGCTCGAAAAATCAAAATAAATTCCCTTGAATTCGTCTATATACATGCCATAATTGGACACGGAAAAAATATTATCATATTGTTATATTTTTACGGTATGATAAATAATTTATTGATTTTTCAATAACTTTAGAGGTACCTCCCCTAATCTGCAGTTATCAGAATTCCGTTACCATTAGGGACTAGTATATGATCGTCTTTGCCGACGACGTAACGTTAGTAGCATTGGTCACAAAATTTGAGACTTAGGAAACTCAAGACTAAAGCAAACGTGTGATTGTATGTTGAGTTTAAATACAGACTTTGAAAGGGATCTATATGATTTCAGAGTGTTATATATACATACTTTCTCAAAACGCCGTTTGTTCGGTAATATTTTATGGTTTAATCCGTGATGGTAATAGTAATAGATAGTAATATATGGATTTGTGTAGGGTGTAGTGACTAGTGTGTACTACCACTACTTCCTATATCCGAGCGAATAATAATATTATTTAAGAATTTAAATACAGACTTTAAAAGTGATCTGTGTGACTTCAGTGTTCTACAGCGTATAGATACCGAGAGTGTTTATCGTTTATATTTACTTAGGTTGTATATACAACTGTACCTACTTAGACTTCTGACCAAATAACGAAAACCCAAGAAATACATTTCAGCTGATGATTTTTTCGGACATATGTTGATTCAAGGCAGAGTTGGAAAAACAGAGAAAAATATCAAGCAAGTTAGAAAAGATCGCTCTTCAAACGTGCTACTCATTCCTATTTTCTTGAGGTTTATTGCATATGGGTAATGGATCTTTACCGATTAACCAGATTAAGAATACGTGGGTCAAAAAATAATGTCCAATTCTCTCTCTGGTTAGATTAACTATTCTTGTCATCTGTTTAAGTTTTGAGGAACAAGCCACTTTTTGGTGCATTTATAAATCTTTTTTTTTAACCATTTATTGAAAGGCGGGACAGAATCACAGTAACTCTGCCATCGAAATAGTTTCTTTGATTGGATTCGTCATTTGCGATTCTGTCTTTTATATTCATATTTTGTTGAATGTGTTCTTCCGCTTAACGTTATTCTGCAGTGCGACTACGTGGTAACCTCGTTTTGACGAAGATTGACATTAGGTACCTAAGTATTATTTGATGAGATTCCTATATGTTGGTGTGTTTTGATAAGTATATGAAATCTAAGTTTAAATTTAGTTTAATTTACGTTAAAAAAATGTTTAGATAACCCGGGGAGCTTATATGTTTTTTTCTAGTTTGTTGAATGTAAGCTAAATATATTTTGTATTCTTTGCTTTCGACAACACTATGATGCAGCATAAGTAATAAAGACTTCTATTTTAATCAGTATTTTTTTTAATTTTATATATTATATAAATAAATTGTTAATTTGAATTTGAGAATCAAACAGTAATGTCTTACTTATTTCTTGCGGAAATTTCATCGTATAGACTACTGAATTTTAATCATATAAATTGCATAATGTATTTCTTTACAGTGTACAGATACCTACACCAGTGTCAAACATTTTACGTTGATCCAGGTTTTTAATTTACACACTGTTGTCGGTTAGGTTAGGTCACATTTATAAGCTTTAGATACAGTTTGAAGAAAAAGGATTAATCATATATTTAAATATATAAATTTAAAAACAAAACATACAAATCAGTTCTTAGGAAATTGTATATTTAAATATATATAAACAAACATTATTTTAAATATAGGTACTATGTATAGTGACTATATATCCATTACTTGTTAGTTATAAATAATAAAAATAACGCATTTTTATTTTGATACTATTTGTAAATACAAAACATCGATTGTTTACATGGTATATTACTAATCTACTAAAGTGATAATACTTTATACTATTGTAGCAATCTTACTTACCAGTAACCACCGTTAAAATACCACAATTCAGAGGTAGATTCGTGATTTAAAAAACCTAAACATTTATCTAATTATTTTGAAATTTTCATTGAAACTGAGTTTTATTTGAAAATAAAATATTATAAAAAGTTGAACATGAAATATTTATAAAAAAAGTTGTGCATGATATGTAATTTTTTAGATTTTTAAGCAGCTGTAAGAAAAACTTTGTATTACATTATCGAGCCTTCGTTAAACAATTGAATAATTTATAAATTTTGAACTACAAATCTTCGTGATTTTGGAGATAAAATTTGAATTTAAACGTTTATAAAAAAAAATGTGACTTCTTATTTCCTAAATTATGGTGAAGAATACTTATTTAGAACCTTTTATTATATTATCAAGCTTTTTTACTCACAAAACAATTATTATTATACATGAACCGAAAATGGACTATTTTTCATGAAGAGATAGATTTCACAAACTGGCTTCAATATGTATTATTGATCACAAAAACAACCAAAATATTTAGAAAATTGAATATAATCAAGAAAATGTCAACACAATTATTTTGTTAAAAATTCAAGTCAAAGCATTAATACATTTTGAATTACGACAAACAAAAAAATCGAATTAAAAAATCTGACTTTACGCGAAAATTTACGTTTTTCAAAGATTATTTTGAAAAGTACTGGGAAATGTTAACTCTCAAAGTAGCCAACAATAAAATCCAATCTGTTACCAAAAGTCTGTTTTGAGTTTCTGAAACCCCTCTTAAAGTGTACGATTGAAACATTTTTAGTGCTCCCAAACAGGCTAAATGCAATAAAGGACTGCAACAGGCACACACAAAAAAGAAAAAAGATTTTAAAACCAATACATTCACCGCTCAA